>BGZK01000686.1:0-315032 GCA_005406025.1 Eumeta japonica
TTTAGCTTACAATGTCAACGTCATGAGCTTATTCTCATTAACGAAACACAATAACTAGTTAAATCTTAATAAGATTAATTTACTATTTTATTAAAATATCATTTAATATTTTACAATAAAATTAACTTTGTAAAACTACCATTTTTGTTACCTACACAGTGCTTCAAGAAACTGCAACTTATTGTCAACTTCTTAAGTATATAGTGTTCAAGTGCTCATTTTGGCTCAAGTGAGAACGCCCATTTTGCTTTTTGACCGACTTCAGAAAAGGATGAGGTTCTATGTTCGTCTTTATTTATTTTTTCTACATATGTTCAGCGATAATTGTGGTAATTATGGACCAATTTCGAAAATGTTTCATTTTATTCATACCTATTGTATCACCTTAATGGTCATGTTTGAATCCCTTTACCGCAAATCTTTTTCATGAAAATCATTTAAAAATTGTGCATTCACATGTACGGGATTTTCGCTGGTACAAAAAATTTCTCAGCATTTGAAATTGATTCATATCAATTTTTTATTATATCAATTACCTATGTAACCGAATTAAATGTAATACAAACTCTCTAAATCAAACACAATTCATACGAGAGACATTCAATTAATTTTCGGTTTAGACAGATATGAACAAAAAGGAATTCAGCCGTTGTTTTGTCCATTTTCGACAAACCCCTAATGCCAATGCTTCTATTAAATCGACCAATTATTTTTTAGCCCGTACAGTAGTAGTTTTCGTTTTGTTTGTCAAAATATTCGAACACGGTCGTCTTCGGTGCTTCACGATGAGCATCTCGTTTCCCTCGATGATCGCTTTTCAAGTTATAAAATAGAATCTAGTCATTGAAGATCTGGCCTAGAATATACAGTGAGCGGTCCATGAATCCGAAGCCGCAGCCACACGCGGCAACCTCAGTAATATGAACACACCTTACACACCGAAGGCTCTACGACACAGAAACAGGCCTTTAGGCAATTTTCACCACCACTTTTTTTTATTATTAAAGTATGAGGTTAATTCAATTTGTGGTACATTACTATTCAAACTTGTAATTTTTATTGAATTAATTCTATTACCTATTTCAAAATGAACTTTTTTATACGCGTACTATTCGTTGACGTCGGATCAACGGACCGAAATTCTAAAGAAATTTTTAAAACTATTTTCACGATTTTGGACACACGCACCTCCCTAATTGCACGCAACGTCCCAACCGTATCATGTCGGGTTTACGTTACCTCGGACTGGTGAAGGCTTACTTTACCACAATTTCCTTATGCCGTTGTGGGCTCGCACCTCAGATGCTGTATGCTAGCCCAGGGCGAGTTGAGGGCCTCTACCGGGCGCCGTCGCAGTGCGGTGACGATACGTCCGCTTAGCGTACTCTATGAAGCATGGAGTAAATGCATTTATCTGATTCGTGGTAAAGACTCATCTATCAATCCGTTTGCGGTCACGATTTGAATCCAATACCTTTGACTCCACTACCACCTCTCCCCAGGGCCGGACTTGACTTAGCGCCGCCCCTTGGCACTGTAGAAAATGCCGCCCCAATACTGACATCTTATTTAAAGTTATGCGCAGTTGCAAGTTTATTAGATTCAAATATTTAAGATTTTTGTTTTAAAGTATAATTAAAAGATACAATCGATTAATTATTCAACATTTTAAAATTCATTGACTGATTGTAGTTTATTTTTCGAAAAATGCACGAATTACTCATAGATATTTTTAATTTTTCGAAAAATCTACAAATTATTATTTTCTAATTACAGAATATATAAAAAAATTCAAATATTATTGTTTTGAATCATTAAGAAAATACATTAATTAAATTATGTTGATTATTAATTTTAACTAAAACAATGCATGAATTGAATTTCAAGAATTATCCATTGAACAAAAAATTATAAGATAAGAGAATTATTTAATTATATTGAGCAATTTTGATACCACTAAAAAAAATATTTTTTCCTTTCCAAATTTTGCAGCCCTAAGCACTAACCCCGCGTGTAAATCCAGCTCTGCCTCTCCCTCAATCGATCCTATCAATTTTCCAATCATGTTTTCAATAAGATAAAAGTGGCAATGAAACTCGTTCGGTTTATATTCAGTTCTTTCGCCGATTCCCCATTTTCTTGAGAAATTTCAATTAAGTCGACGCAAACAGACGGCACGAGACAGGGCGCAACCTAAGTCTAGATATCTAAGAGATGCAATTTACTCGAGTCCTAGCCGAAGATGGCTTAATTCCGACTCGGCGAGCAAACAAATGTACATACAGAGCACGAATTATGGGCCCTCCATCGCCCAGAATTATTTGGCTCTCGCTGCGACAAATGGGCCAATCTGCTCACTGCGTGCAGACATTTGAACTCCGGATTAGTCGACCTGCTCGCCAAAATAATTATTCACTCGTATCGATTATACTGTTCGAATTAGAAACACGTAAAAGTAACGTGCTTTATTTGTCGAGGCAATCAACTAGCTCTTGATTTATACAATATATAGTAAATATTACATACTCCTCATTATTTAAAAAAAAAACAATTATTTAAATAAAAGTCCTTGGTTTCGAAATTGCATTCTCTTTTATATTACAGTAAACAGAAGAAACTGTTTACTCGACACGTATATTTTTAATGGACGTATTTAAATCAAGTATACCTAATATTCATATGAATATGTATTAATAAAAACGAAATAAATCAAAAATTCATCAATTCGTAACCGTTTTTATATCACTCTGTATAAAAATTTCCAAACTACCTAAATCTTGTCTCACACGTTTGTAAAAATTGCATTTAAAGAAAAAAAAATCATAATAATCATTATTGATCACGAATTTTATTATCGTTCGAATACAGTGAAATAACTTTAAATATAAAGGCATTTCGGTAGTGTGTGTTATAGAGTGAAAAACTAAATTTCACATTTTTTCATCGTACAGGTCCCCGCGTGCACATTAACTCTATATAATATTGTAATAATATATGCACCTGTTTCGGGCATTTAATGTAAATAATTGTCTTTTATGATTTTGGGTCATTCATGGTGGTGGGTGGTTTATGACGTCATCCATAATAATATACAATAAAGCTATTTCGAGTATATTATTTTGAAAAGAAAATTTATTGACTTTGTACGAGTATGAAGAATTTATCTTTAAATAGAAAGAAAAAAGGAAGTCAAATTCGTTACCCTTAAGGTAGCAATTAGTAACACGTGGTCACGATCACGTGTCGCAGGCGCGTGAGCGTGAACACGTGTCTCGAGGGCCTTAGACCGGCGCCTCCAAAACCGGCTACCGGTGTAACGATGGACTTCCCGGCGGAACAAACGAAAGAATTTGTATATATAGTAACCTCGACGTGACACACCGTTAGCGCGATGCAGGCCCCGTTCGCTGATTGGTCGGTCGTGGTGTGACGTATGGCGTAGGTCGGCGCGTCGCTAAGCAACCCGACGGGAGAACGTTCCTTGGAATCACAGTACGGCTGTGCTCAATCTAAAATGGATCCGGCTCATCGACAACGATTCTTCACGACTTTATATTATTGTAATTAAATTGAAAATCTCCGTCGATGGATATAACTCAGATAAATAAACTTTTGACAACACTATGTCTCGAATAAATGAACCATTTCTAAACAAATTTACTTCATTTGATGTAGTTTGTCACCACAAATATAGAACTAATGTGAGGATAATCTTTTGCATATAGAAAAGAAACACGTATAGCTTTAAATATGCTCTTCTGACGCAGCCAAAATAAGTTACAAAACATTTTTTACATAAATTAACAGACAACAAATCATGGTCAGTCCTGAATATAATTTTGAACTTAAATTTCAAATTCACCAAACGATACAGAATCACACATGCATATTTGTTTTGTGGAATACGTTAGCATCGCACGTACATTTAAGATAAGAAAATCTTAAATACTCATATATTTCAAAAAACGAGTGGGCTCACCTAAGTCGTATGTAATACAAATTGCCGACAATAATTATATGACGTCACAACTCACAGTCGATAGTTATCGACAATTTTTGAAACTGGTAAACGACACGAACGCACCACACTATTATCTGGCGACGCCTCCGTCTATTTCTGGCCTTTTCCTGAGCGTTGCCATTCTATCGATATCGAGGAATAATTCATAAAAATTTCAATAGTTTTAAACTTACGGCTGAACATGATTCAGACAAATCTCAAAAAGATGTTAAAGAAATAATATTAATAAAACTTATAATTTTAATATGTATAACAAATATGATAGTGTAGGGTTAGATATTATATGTACAAATAGGAAACTAAGAATATAAATACTGTATAGAGAATAAGTAAATAAAATGAATAAAGATGAAACAAATGGTCCCCTACCATTCTAAGTATGAAAAAGACGGGCAAACGAAAAGCATGAAAAACTGATTTTTCGGTATGAGATAGATGAACAAAGGCCGTGGTCACAGTACTACGGGGGCGGAATAAAAAAAAATAGTAAGATTTTTTCTCCGGCTCTTCAAAAGTCACCAATTAAGGTCAAAGTTCTTTTGTCCATATAAATAAATACTAAATGGTGTTTCATCACCTCAGAACGGCCTAGACTTTTTTTTTAAAGTTCGACTATTTTTTTAATGTCGGTCACACCAAATTAAATTCTTAGAAGAAAAAATATAAAAAATACCCGGAAAACTGTATATTCGGAGGAAACTAAAGTGCTTTTTCTATGGAGTTTTCCTATGAAATCAAGAAGGTAACATACGATTCAGAAGATGAATATCTGTATTTTTTTTTTTGGTTTTGTCATTACGGTCTCGGAAATTTTTTTGGAAAAAGAAGCGGCTTTTATTATAATGGAAAAACGAAAAATTCGGATAAACTACAAATATTGCAATTTTGTATGCACTCTTGATCGTAACTATAGAAACGACATATGTGGTTGATTCCTTCTTTATTTTTGGTCGTTACATCCGCGGCATCGAAATAAGTTGAGATTATCTTGATATTTTAAGTTCTATTGATTCATAGACGAATGACTCTATGTAACGGATTGATAGCGAGGTCCGATAGAAACTGAGGGCGGGACAGGAATCAGAATCTAGAACAGGACCAAGTTTCGGTTTCAGAACGAGATAGAAATCGGAACCGATAGTGGAACCGGAATCGGAATCAAAAACAGGACCACGACCGGAAGCAATGGCGGAAGCTGATCCGAAATAAAAACGAGAGTATACAGAGAAACATAATACGTATTTACTCCGAATAAAATGAGAATGAGTCCCTTCCTACCGCAAGGTAATCTGGCGAATTGTGAACTGGGGAATCTTTCATGGCGTTTTGTATGATATCGTCTAATACGACTGAAAAGGGATGCATTCGTTTACCGCTTAAAGGCCGCGGGTCGCAATTATACGTTTCGTAATTAAATTCCGAGTTGTTCCAAAAATCAGAGCGGAAAACCGTCGTCTGTTCCGGCTTTCGGTTAAAACCTCGACTTTATTAACTCCGCCCCGTGACCAGTCCGACCGCGTCGATCCGCAGCCGAGAATGGGTAATTATTTTCCTGCTGAATGCGTTACGCGAGATAAAAATGTTAGAATATCAACGCGATCGGTTTTCTTGTGGGGAAATTATTTAAAAATTGCGTTTTTATTGAGCTCGCTTTCTATAGAATTTGTTTAGAATTGCGTTTGTGATTTGTGAGATGCCAAAGTTTAAAATAAAACAAACTTTAAAAGAAGCTGCAAGCTGTATGGCGGTTGGATTGTACAAATGAATCATTTCATATTTTGATTTTTGTTGATTACATGCACCTTACCGGTTGCATCGCACTCGCTGTGATTGTCAAAAAAAAAATTGTCGAAACTCACATTCCCAAAATATATTGGGTTTAACGTTGAAATCGTACCAATATACCAACAGTTTACAGAAATTGAACGAACGAAAACACATTTTTAATAAATTGTAACGTTTAGAAACATCTAAGCCCAATTAGTTTAAAACTTCCAATACAACTTGCACAATCCGAGAGTTAAAAAATGTAATAACAATACTATGGTCAATTTTTAGATTTCGTATCTAAAAGAGTTCGACATCTATCCGTCTGTCCATTCGCATTACAAAACTATTTCCTTTCGCGACTTTTGTCGTCATAGACTTGAAATTAAGGCAAGGTAATGAACCTGCTAAGTCATTATTTGTTTTGGATGGGCCAAAACTCTTGCTCTTATCAACGACAGAATTATTGTAGTTTTATTTCTTTCTCTAAATGTAGCGCTTGCAGAGGTCGACCTTGGATATAACATTTATAATAATAATAATGTAAACTAACGCCTATTTCCCAGAAGGGTAGGCAGAGACTATAGATTTCCAAATGGTACGATCTTTGCATACTTCTCTTTCTTCGCTGACATCCATCAATCTTTTCATGCAAGCTCGTCGGATTTGGGTGCTTAAAATTTGGCCTTTTTTTTATTTGCCACCAATATGGTCTGCATAGGATTTTCTAGGGCGACCTTTGCCGACTTTTGCCGACCTTTATACTTATATGTCAACATTTATCCTTATTTTTTTATGTAATTTTTATTATTGACTTATGCAAAGCTATATTTTTACTGATTTTATTTGTGGAGACTTTAATATAACTTAAAATAAGAGTAGTTAAGAACTCACCACATTCTCTGGTCCAATATCTTTATAAAAAAACTGCATATCGTCGTGAATTTTGAAGCGTTTAACAAATTACTTTATCGTAACAAGCGGTCGGATATTTCTGCGAATGCAACTGCAAAGCATTTTTCGAACTACGACAATTGATAAATTAACTTGAATTAAACCAGTTTGCTCACTGTTAGACAACCCTATGTTAACTCAAGTCAGTAATAAAATATTAACAAAAAAAACAATTCACTATAAGGTGTGCTTTCAACTCGATTTTCTTATAAGTAAAATAGGAGATCCTGTTCATTAAAATTTTTTTTGAGACGTTGTTTTATAATTTGTAGAACTTGCATCTATCGCTTTTTGTGGCCCCGTATAGATATTTGCTTTTTATACGAAACTAAATGAATAATGGAAAAAATATATAAACCTGTTTCTGAACAAATATCGTATTTAACCAACATAATTATTATCCTAATTTTATTTATTATCAACAAGTACGAAACCCTCAGATGAATGTTTGCTCCTTTTTGTGCGATTTAAAATTTCATCTTAGATTCACATTTAAACAGAACACTCCGTATATATTTTGTTACCTACTTGAAGCTCTCAAATTCTTCCATGTTTTCAGGGTATATTAAAACAGTGGTAGGATGTATAAGTTTTCTAATATACAAACTTGCTTCCTTCGTCTGTAATAATTATCAACCAGGTCGGTCGTACCGAACTGGTCGTATACGTAGACTTGTAAAATCATCTATTTTTGCAATGAATATTCTAGAAAGTTGTATGAGGTTAGAATAAGCGAATCCTAGATACTCGGTTTCATAGATTTGTTCGGCGAAATCTATCATGCACGTCAAGTGCATCAGTCAGGGACTGTTTTCAAATTGGGCTGGTACAATGCACGCCCGGCGCCGCGCTGATGCGACATTGGCCGCCCATGGCGCTTAGCTTCTCGGAGTCAGTCTGGCATGAGATGAGAATAAAGCACATCGCACAATTATATTTTGTATATCTGTATATATCTTTAAAGGCATTGTATCCAATATAGCACAATATACATATATTTCGCAATTATTTGAATCCAACGTACCAAATTGCGAGGCTGTCACTGTAGTTTGTACAACATTTAATGTCTACAACTCTACACAATATGGAAATATCATTATATTACGGCGGCCATTAGAACTCATTAAATTTAATGGCAAATATGCATTACATTGCAAAACCGTAATGGTTTTTTATAATCAGGAAGGTGGATTTTATGGAAATCGGATGGCGGCGGGCGGCGGGCGGCGGGCGGGAGCTGACCGCGAATCGCTTTAAACAGTTCCCGAGGCCGCCGCGCGCGGCGCTGTCGCGTTATAAATCCGTCCCTTCCGTCCCCGTTATAACCCTTTTTAACTCGTTGCGGCTTAAAACGGATCGATTTATGTGATTGTCCATTTTCGCGGACCCGCCGACGCGCGGGGGGGCTATGCGAACGTAATAAACGCGTGTAGGTACACGTAAAATATGCATTATACCGTCGGTTATCGCCCCAGACTTTACACATACGCGACTAGAATGTGACCTGACTCCGCGTGTTTGAATATAGACATTTCGGTGCCCTATCTCGATATTGACCACTTTCTTCATTTTATAGCACAGTCGAGAGTTAAACGAACCATCAGACCATCAGAGTAGATGGTAACAGCTATCCATAGACACTCGCAACCCGACAGGTGTCACTATTGAGTTGCAGGCCTTTTGGAAGGGAATAAGACTTCTAATTAGGGCGGAGGTATCGTGCTGGTGAAGAAAAATAAGGGGAATGGACCACCAGAACTCTCATTAACTGTTGAAAGGCACCACGAAAGTTACTACTTCACATCCGCATTCTATGAGAGTGTGGTATTTCACTTATCGAGCCGTCCCGTTTTGTTTTGCTAGAGCCAAGTTGACCACAGCATGACTACCACAGTTTCCCTGTTTCGGCCCGACTTTCTAATTTATAAAAATCTCATTACAGTGGACCCCCAGTATTCCGGCCCCTGTCTAATCAGGCGCCCCTTGTAATCCGACATGCCTATCACTGTTTAATGTAGAGACACAACATTTTGACACATCGTTTTGACAAATCTTCACTAATGCGAGATTAAACAGGTTACAACTTGTACGCGCCACCAGTACACTGCATTTTTATTGTTCAGTTTGAATTTGACTACCAAATCCGACATACGTGTGTAGTATGATTTGTGGTTCAGAAAGAATCTTATTATTTTGATCTGTAATTTGTCGGATTACAAGACACTCTTTTTCACAAAAATCCGGACTATAGGGAGTCTTATGCAGTAGTACTCTATAATCCGACAAATTGGATAGTCCGACCCTACCCTGCAAAACGTTTGTCGGATTACCGAGGGTCTACTGTATGTATTCCTAAAATTCGTCAAAGAAACAAAAGATTATGAAACAAAAAAAAAATTAAATAACGACACACAATAGGTTATTGTTTCTATATATAAAATACGCACATTCTATAGACAAAAATAAAAACCTTCCAAAAATACATTGTTTGTTTAAAAAATATAAAAGCAAACAGCTGTCTATATGACGAAAGATTGAAAAATAATATTTCTCAATAATATTTCTTCTATACTTCTTTTTGGTTTAGATCCCAGTTTTAACATCCAATCCCGATCTCATACATTGCGCAACTACGCAAGAGCGACATACGAAACTCCATTTGCCGCGCACAAATCACTTATTAATTTTTTGTGTCAAATTTCATTAAATAATTTAATTTCATTGAACTCGACTTCAATCAACATTCATAGAATATAATGTTATTTAGACATATTTTAATAAGTTCAGTTTTAGAAATTATAAACTTCCTTAGACGCGTTAAATTTCAAATTGTGTCATGTAAAGGAAATTACTTACAGTAAGCTACGGAAGTCTT
Organism: Eumeta japonica; assembly: GCA_005406025.1. NCBI lineage: Eukaryota > Metazoa > Arthropoda > Insecta > Lepidoptera > Psychidae > Eumeta > Eumeta japonica. The sequence goes on from BGZK01000686.1 coordinate 9,618, forward strand.
AACATCATAAAATTAGTCGTAAATAAAAGTAATACACTGACTAAATTCAATCGCTAGAAGCTATTATTAAGCTGACACAAATCTGCACACACGTATTTGATTTCTGTGTCAAAGTGCAAATTGTAGTTTCTGTTAATTAAAACTAGTACGTAATATTTATTTAAAAAAAAACACTAGTGTTCGAATCAAATTGAGATCATTCTCTCAGTTGACAATAATGCGACAGTTGAAACACTATATCGTATGCTAAAACTGCATTCTAACGCCAGATACGAGGTTTTTTTTTGTTAATTAATAAGTTGTGCTAAACTAGAACCAATGAAAAAAATACAAACTATGAAAGTTAGAGTGGCAACATTGTAAAAGTCTTAGAAGTCTTAGTCTTCACGGCTTATAAACATTCGACTCTAAGACCAACAACATCGTCAAACCCAAGACATTCTGCCACGTTGCCAACACGAGCTTTCTCGACTTGTACATATTTATTTATTATGGATAACTCCTGATGTTGTATATAATAAATCACAGGAAATGATAAAAAAAATAAACACACATAGTATAGTATATTCACACTTCTCTAATAAAGTAACTGTAACCTAAATAAATATCTTTAAATATTTTCATATAAAAATATATTTCTGATTTCTAAAAAAAATATGTAAAAACTATACTCGTCATTTTCTTTAAACCTGATTCCGCGATTCAGACATAAGAACATACGCTATCCCTAGAACAAACCTCTTACATGTGAATGCTGAAACTTGAAAAAAAAAGTATCTCTTTCAGACCGGGCGCACCGGCACAGCGGAACCGTAAAATTGCCTCTCAGAGTCCCCCGAGCCGAATTTATACATACGCGCGCGTAAATATGGCAACACCTTGTTACTTTTAATATGAATAAAGCGCTTTGTGCCCCATAAATGGAAGCCTGGATACGTAAAATTTTATGAACAGTTTTACACCTGACGTGAAATGTAAGTGCCCGAGGAGGAAAACGCGAAAGATAATAAAATCGTTTCCATTGCTTTCTGTCGTTGCGCGTCACGGCGTGCGACTTCGCGGGCAACCCCGAAGATGGAGCCGCAAATTATCAAACACAACTCCTAATATTACATTAGCACAAAAGTATGCAATGTATAAATCTGTGTTCAATTAAACGCTCTTTCTTCGATGCAGTCTTACTGATTCAAACGTACTAGCGACCTACATTTTTATTGATGGCGCTGGTCATGAGTCAGGGTTTCACCACCTCGCGGTAGAGAGATACTTTCCCACGGTCTATTTGTAACAGACCGAAAGCCTTGGACCTCTTTTAGCTCTCCATGCTTGTCCAGTGCGGTTCCGGGTTAGCTAACCACCGTCGATACCGATATGTAGCGAGGAATTTAATTCGACTTTAGTTAAGGATCGATTGACAATTCGTCCGTGACAAGCGTTTTAACACATCCTCTGGTTCGAAGTTGTCACCGAAATGGTCAAGAGACCATTTATGTCATGCTCACTGCTGAATGTGATAATGGATGAAAAAAAAATAGAGATTCAAAGATGAAGATTCTTCCTTTTTTTTTAATCCAGACGTCTGGGGCTGTCTAAAAATACCTGAAACATTATTTTCGATCTTGAATACTCATCGTCTAACATTTGTGAGTACTTACCAGCTAGAGAGATGGTTACATATTATCACTTACTCTAATTATAAGTCTCGCTTTTGGTTCTGAACCCGGTATTGATTTAAGTAGGTTCAGAGTCTGGTCTCACTGCGTCCCGGCGCTAAATATAATAAGGCACGGTGGCGTGCGATACGGAAGACTGACTGCGAACGCAGAAGGTGGTTTAAAGGAATTGAGTCAATTAATGATTATTATTTGATGTGATAGAGTAGGTTACTAAATAATGTTTGGTATAAACGGTGCAGTATACTACAGACTACAAAATAAAACAATACTAAAATATGATGATAGTGTGAAATGCATTTTCATTATTGATACTAGCTTCAAATCAGATTTACAAATCTTCTAAATAATAAAATACAAAATTAAAAATATCGAAATTCTGGTTCTCGGTCTTGCTATTCTGCTATAGACGATCTGTCATGGGGATTACTAAACAGTTTTCTTTGGTCGAGTTCACAAATAACTAAACCCTGAAAGATTTTTAAGCGATTTAAAGCCACTTAAGATTATCCTTAAATCAACTTATTCTGCAATTGTCACTTGCAACTTATAGACAGCCGTCGATCATAACGTGTCTATAAAGTTTAAAGAGCAGGAAATAAAATCAAATTATAGAATTTAAAAAGTCCCTTACACAAATAATACCTAAAAAGTTTAAATAATTGAGCCTCTAAGTTTAATGTCAGTGATAGCTAATATTCTGATGCAGGCCTCATCGTTTCGGAGGACCTCTATATTGCCTGCTTTAGACTAATCATTAGGGTTTTCTGTCCATGCGTAATACTTTCACAAATATACGAGCAATAGAAGTAATTGTATTGCATTTCTTAAATTGTGCTCTTAAACTATCTTTACAAGTGAAGGATTAACCATCATTACAAATTACGTCACGTAAACATTATTATGTAACTTATACTTTCCTATGAGTTACATATAACGAAAATAGATGGTTAGAAAATAATAAATAAAACCGAAAACTTAACTAGAAATCCACAAATTATCTACCTGGCTATGAAATAGATATCCCGTAAGTCCGAATGAACAAGTTCATATTTTAAATCAGTCAATAGATGCAAATAAATCTTTTCCCATAACGTAATTTGAACAAACCAATTTTGAGAATTAATTATAGAATATTAAATATTATTTAACGTTCTATTTAACACATGAACATGTCAAATCGACGCCTGACCAAGACCTTTCGATACTAAACATGACCTCGATTTATTTTTTACGAGATCGGAAAAAAATCTTAGAACTCGGCCATATTGCATTTAATAATACGTTTTATACCCTATGACATGCGGAGTGTTTTAAGACGCGTCGAATAACGCCTCATTTTTGTGTGTGTGGACGTGTGGACGAACATACCCTGGCAAAATCATAACCCTCCTTTCACTTGCCGTAGTCGATTAAAATTGATTTCATATTGTCATACTATACTTTATGGTAAATATTTTAGTTTTTTTTTTACTCATTGTTCTAAACGATTCCAAAACAAAATCTACAAAACAAAAGCATACCTAGCTTTAGTAATCCATAATTTGAAACAAATAAAACAAAATTACTTTTTTTACATATATACATAACGCGAAATATATTAATTTATTTAAATCCTATACAAGTTTTCTTTTGACACATCAACATTTTATTAAGCGTCAATGCGTCAATACAGCATTTACATTCGACGTAACCTACACTGTGACGCGACCTCTAACACTTGCGAGATAACCATCGATAACATGAGTAGCCACAATGTTTTTTTTTATATAATTTACTCTCGGCAATGTACAACACATACATTCCTCCAGTCGCCGGGAGCGCGCCCCCTGCCGGCGCGCGCCGCGCCACAAAACGCGCACGTCAGGGCGTCGCACTCCCCCCTCTATTTATTCCTTTATATCTGAATAACTTTATCTGGCGCCCAAATCGGGGGCATAAGTCATGCCGCGTTCGGGATCTCGAGGCTTGAGTTAGCTCACTCGTTCGTTCTCATAAAAAATGTCGAGCGATAAAACTGGAATGAGATGGATGTTCTGATGTATTTTTTTTTTTAGTAATAGATTTAAGGGAGCGTTTGGGGTCAGTATGATATGGAATTCGATTTTCGTATTTTGAATCGATGCATTTGGTGTATTCACAATATGTAAAAGAGAAACAAACGGCGAGAATAGAAATTAATTTTCCATTAAAAAAAAGTAATTTACTTGTAATAGACCTAGTCGATAGACTTTAATTAACAGAATAAAAACATTCACCGGATTTAGTTGCACGACAAAATCGATGTTACCTTTTGAAACAATGATAATACCACTAATTTAAAGTAACCTCTAAATAAACTGATTTAAGCCATTGCCTAACTCCTCCCTAGCGAGCTTTATTAACGGCTAAGCGAAGCTCATGTAAAAATACTCTCAGAACTTGAAATCGCTTAGAGTTCCGCACGAAACTAGATGAACTCAGTGAATCGCTTATGGGTGAATTCCGTGTCATTAAATTTATTATCTTAAAATGAATTATAAAAAAAAACTAAAAATTCTTTAGTTGTTTATGCAATAAACCTTGATCAAAAACAATCTTTGATCATACTGATAATATGGTGTTCACTAAAAGAAAAGTACCATAAATTCGTCAAGGTAAGCCTGAAAGAATGCTAATGAAATTAAAATTTTCACTAAAAATTTATCACAAATCAAAAAAACTTAATTTTCTAATAGAAGTTGGTAATATGTTTGTACAAAAACTCTGAGTTGAGCATTCGAGTTAATTCCCGAGCACACTTAGTAAATACTATTGAAACTTTTAGCGTTGTACGACAACACCAAGATTGTCATTTTACGGTTGTTGTGCAACAAGTTGTTGTTCAACACTAAAAGTGTGGTCGTACAGTCGGGCCTCAACGTTCCATCGCTGAGGCATACCTCCCCACAAACTTTTGGAACGAAGTTCCTTACGGCGGGCTTGGAGGAAATAGGGATTGTGCTGCGCGACCGAACTGAAAAAAATGTGATAGTAAAACTGTAAGAAAAAGTCCGTGGAATAAAACCGTAAGAATAAGAAAAAGTCCGTGTAATAAAACCGTTAAATGAGACATGCGCAGGCGCGACAGTCGTATATTTTTAGATATGTCGTTATTTTACTGCGCGTTTATTGGCGCAAGGTGACGCGAGCTCGGCGAACGGCGAGCGCTGATTGGTGGATCACACCGGGCATGGCTGGCATGAGGCCGCGCGACTTGTTTACGACTTCGCGCGATTACCGAGAATCGGTCGGGGTTATTTTCCATTAACAAATATATGTCGGTAAAATATAAGAAATAAATCATAATAATCGTAAATTTTTTCGAAAATAGAATTAACAATAAGAACAGAAAATGAAGATGATTGAAGAACAGATAGTAAGGAGTAAATGTCATAATTCCACTACAACGATCACCAAACGATTTAAGTAGCATCTTATAATAAAACATATTCCTGTCATAACACTTAAAGTACATTATATATATATATATATATATATATATATATTTTTGCAAATTGTGTCGATTCTACATTAGCCGAAGGAACTTCGTTCCTACCTGGTGTCCCACGACACCACATTGTCTTTTTAACCGAGATCGGGGGCTTGGGCCTCACGCCCCCGCGGCCGGCCTACCAGATGCCGAAGGCTGGTGTCGGTCTGGTCGCCTTCACAGTAACAACGACTTAACCAACTCTGCGAGATATAGAACACGCGGTTCATTGCCTATGGCTTAATTCTTCTCCGGTATGTGTGAAGAGAGTCTAGAATTGAAGCCGATGATGTCCGCGAAACAGATGTAGTACTTACATTTCAAACAGATTACAAATAATTACCTGATTGCAAAAACTTATCATACGATACATGTCAAAATTAAAGAAAAATGTACGATAACAGTCTACGTAATATGAATATTGCACATGAAATGCAATATCGTTCGATAAGTCTAAATAAAAAAACTCAAAAAGCAGCAAGCATATTTTTATTAAGAGTATATAATAAATAATAATAATAAAATAAAAAGCCTTTTATTTCTTGCTTTCATAATACAGTTATAATACACGCTTGCAAATTGTTCAAAATTTTTGAATTTATTTTTATTTCAGAGTTTCAAATTTAAAATTATAAAGCTATAATTAAAAATTAAAATTATAAATTTGAATTATAAATTAAAATTTAAAAAATTAAAACTAAGTTTAAAATTTAATTTAAAATTAAACTTCTTTTTTTTTAAATAGAAACAGTAGAAATAATATGATTCGACCTTAATTTTAATCGTGCTTAATAAATAATTATTTTTAAATAATATAATTGATTCCATTTCATTTTAAAGATAACATGACTTAAAAAATATCGATCATATAATAATAATTCATAACTTCATCGTAACTTTTAGTTAGACAAATAATAAGTTTGCAATTAATGTTGTATGAATATAATATAAATATGTATTGATTTAATTAATTTAATTAATAAGATATATTCAAGGATTGTATTCTGTTAGCAAGAACCCTCTCCTTGAAAGGTGAAGGCCTCCTCCAGAGATGACCAGTACTCTCTATTCTCTGCGGACCATAACCATTGAGTACCTGCTACTTTAATATCATATTTCCGCGAGACCAATAATATCAAAGCTTATATTTTTCAGGCACTCTGTTAATTCCAATAGTCGTGAGTATGTCGACAACGTTTTAGTATTATATGTTGTTATGTATAGGGTATTCTGATTGTTGTATTTTGTTAAATTTGTTTTTATTTTCTCTGGAGGGTTTTGGTCATGATCTTCCACGGTGACCAGCCGGCTTGGAAGATATTTTTTTATTCTTTATTTGTGTATTTAGTGTATTTTTCAAGAGTATATTGAATGCATATTAAAATAATTTAAGTAGAAAAAATCATGCGTTATTGCAATTTTGTTTTCTCTGTTTTATTAAACTTCAAATTTAAACCACTCTATCAAAATGTACCAAAAAAGTCTGTACTAAAAACTTATAATACGCTAACTTTAACTCCATTAGATTAAACAACAAAACAATTTAAAAAAAAATAACAATAATAGTCCAAGCCATGACCGTCCGATTTCATTGTAAAATGAATTTATAGACTATTTGTCGCAGATGATTTCAAGTGTTTACTTGGAGAGAATTCAGATTTCCTATCACGCCCAAATCTACCGATGTCGAACGATATCATTAGAATTAGAAAAATGTCATTACTTTTGCAATCCATTTAACATCGGAATGGAATGCATGGAATTTAGATTGCATGAGATATTTGGAAAAAAAGTCTCATCACAGTCGCCATGGCAGCAAAAGATATACCTCATGTACTTGAAATTTTTAAGTAATCAGGGTCGTATTTCAATAAACCTCACACAAATGGTGCGCCATCTCAAGAAGTGACCTGGGAGCTAGACATGTATCATTTTCTATAACGAAACAATATATCTGTCTTGGTTTTTCACTCTCAAGTTGGAACGCTACACTTAAGTGTGCTTCATTGATACGATCCTCGGACCGTAAGTATATTTTCTGAAAAAAAAAAATACTATTATTAAAATAAGTCATACACAGACGACCTACCACATAAATCTGACTCGCTCTTAGCTGAAATTTTCCTTTTCGCATCACAATGGGAGTAGAGAGATCTCATCGCTGCACCTCATTACGGATGCTCTGGAATTTTCCAATTTGAGCGAGCAGGCCGCGGGCGCCAATCGCCGCCGTCCGCGTCCGCGCGGGGGCGCCCGCGGTAATTACATTCCTCGTACCACTTCACACGACTTCATGAACCGCCCCTGGGGCACTTAGTGCACGAAGCGGCCGCGAGATGATTGTCGATGTTCGTTTGTGTCGCGATTAAAAGGATTGTAATTTGCCACATATGCGTTTGGCTTTGCAAACTAGCAATAAATATCACGAAAAGTATATAAAAAAAAGATTAAATAAAAAAATACATCTCGATCCGATATAATTTGCAAAGAATCCAAGATAAGTCGCTACGGACTAAGTTTTGTTTTTATAAAACTAAAATGACGGCCATAAAATACGAAATGACCGAGAGAAACAAAAAAAAGCATACCATATTGAGTAACATATTATTGAATAGGTTTTGCAAAATCAAAATAATGTTATCTCAAGCATTTTACTGTCATAAACTCCATTGAAGTGTTACAGAACCTGAAAGTTTTTCCGCGTAATAAATGAGTCTGCTGCATTATGTAACTACTTAATAGAATGACATTGTAAAAAGACTAAGACATTGTGTGAAATAACTAAAATAAATAACTTATATATTTTAAAAATAATTAACACTGTATTGATTAAAATTGTCTAAAAAGTGATAAACACATTTTAAACATTTTTTTAATAACAAAAATGGTTATAATACGTCAACTGGAATATATAGAAATATTCTAGGAGGGAAATTTCATAGATCTTTTTAAGATTTATTATTTTATTATTGCCTACATAGTAAATACAAACGTGACATGCTCGATCAATAAAATTGTTCGACATGATCATTACAACGAGACACGACGTTAACACCGCCTAGAAAAGGATGCCAGTATATTGTTAAAAGAGATCTAAGAGGTAGTCAATAAATAAAATCCTGACTTCGTGAAAGTGAATCGATAGGTTGGAAATGAGATGATGTAAAAGTCATCCAATCAAATATAACGAAATGCTTGCAATCGGAGGCATTAAATTCATTTTTCTTTACTTACTGCGACTTTGAGAACATATTACATTCTGCCTCTGAGCGCAATCACTTATCATATTTGTTTGGATGGCTTAAAAGCCAGTTAAAACTCATCAATGCTTCCATTATTTCAGTTCATTTTTACGCGTTTGGGTTTTTTTTACCTAATTAATATAAATTAAAAGTTTGAAATTGTCAGTTGTTTTCAGAGTCGGCGTCACCCTCGGACTCAGCTTCGACAGGCCATTATTTAGGTAGATGTGTTACCAAGAACTTTCTCATTTTTGTATAGCGCTCTTCCACTCCACGAAATTGTGGGGCCATGTTGGCTAGCGGCAACGTAAGGTGCACTACAACTACTGAATCGATTTTAAAATAAGAATATTTGTGATTATGATTATGTTGAAGCGTGATTATCCTCAAATGTGATTATAAGGTATCACAAATAATTTAAATAAACTGTCGCGTTTCTGAGCAATGACATAAATCCTCGAAAAGCACACATCGATGGTAAATTTGAAAAAAAAAAAAATTTTCCTTTTAAATTTTCTGAACAAAGGTATGTTTTACACCATAGAACAAAATATGGAGCCATCTCGAGATTTGTTTTAATTTATAAATGAAATTAATAAATACTGCGTATTCATGCTAGTTAAGCGCGCTATCAAAGCGGTGAACATAAACATACTCGTTACATAGGTATAGAACTTCGTCTTCTTTTTTGCTTACATAAAATTTGACAGTGTAAATTATTGTTTTACAAACAAATATCATATAATATCAAAAATTAATGTCAAATTGTAATTAAATGTACACATAAAATTAAATAAAATTAAATGAAGCGTTCAATTCGGTGAGGTGATCATTTATTTTGCATTAAAATTCCAATAATATAGTTTTATTTATTGCTAACGGCCAACCGCCCGCTTCGCTGAACGTCAATTGGCATTTTTTTTTTATTATTCGAATGTACTCCCGGTTTCACTCCTGTGGACATAGAATTAATTTATTCATCTTCTACATCGGCCGATGTCAATTCTGGTTCCATTGTCAGGTTCGGTCCCCACCCTGCTCTCGATTCCAATACAGGTATCGATATCTATCTCAGTCCTCCCTTATGCACTAATGGTAGTGATAACAAAGTACTATTTATACTGCAATGGACATCCAAACGAACATAATGTTATAAGAATCCTAAAACACTATATAAATGATTCCGCATTGAGCCGTCCAAGTCTCATACAGATACGTTCGGTAGTTCTTACGTGACTACGTGACAAAAAAAACCATTTTCAGTAGATATATAATATATACCTATAGCTGTTACCCATCTACTTTGCTGATCGTTAACTAATATATAGTATAGATTTTAAAGTTTATAAGCCCTAGGATTCAGTGAAACCAAAACCATCTATGGACGTGTAAAACACCCCAATGTTTATTCCGGGATTCGAGTAACCGGCTAGCGTCACCTCGTTAGCGGCGCATCGCCCGTGTCCAAAGTCTCGATAAGTATCGCACCGCCACGCTAAAAACCAGCTGCGCCGTTTGACGATCTTGGCCCAATACTGAACGCAAGCCTTATGACCGCACTTGGCCACGTCATAGGAACTGAGTATGGGAATATTAGTCGATGCGCAATCTGTCTTCGAGTCGGGTGAATCTATCTCCATTATAATTAGTAATTGAACAACCCCGTCTGGGGCTTTTACAATTAAAATCGTCGAAAAGGATGACGGCATCCCTTAAAGCAAGGAGGGCTCTGAGGTCGTGCCGGAGTAACTTTTTAGGAGACGGGAGGTAGACCGAGACTATGACGAGTGTACCGTGGCCCGTCACAGCGAGTCTGCAACCCGTAGCTTCCATGTTAATGAGAGATGGAGTGATAATAGGGCAACGGTGTAAGGAGCGCTTATAATACACTGCGGTACCCCTTTCCCTAGCGAACATCCTGCCTGTTCGTAACTGAGCGTAGCCTGCGATCGCACAAGCCTTGGGCCTACTTAGCTTTAAAAAAGCTTCTTCGACTAGTGCTATGTCGATACTGTGCTCCGACATACATTTGGATAACTCAGGGATATATTTTGCTAAGCCATTACTATTAAAAGACAGTATTGAGATATTTTTCGGTTTACGGCGTCCATTTAAGGGATTCCCTTGAATACTGGAGACTTTTATTAACAACAAAATTGTTATACCAGAAAGTCTCATGATTTTTAACTTTGTTTGCTATGGATTGTACGAAAAACACGACGATAACTCTGTTTCAAACTGTTATTTAGTATGCGCGTGAGTTGAGGCTTGACGTCATGGTTATGACATATATGGCTCTCGAATTATCTTACACACGCAATCGATTTAACCTATTCGCAAAAAAAAATGTGTTTTTGTCTAGAAGCAAATAATAATAAATATTCTTGGAAATAGAGGGAAACAAGAACAAAGCCAAAAACAGGAAATTTTAAGAACCTTGTAATAATTTTCCTAAGAATAGATATTTAATGTACCACACAAGACTGCCAAAAGCCTTGTAACATCTATCAATTTACCTGTCCTCTAGTCTGTGTCTTTGACCATTTGTCGTATTTTTCGTTAACAGTTAAATGCAAAAAATTTAAATATGTTACATTAAGTATCAGTTACTACAAAAATAATTAATAGTTATATTTTACATAATTATATGGTTCGATATGTGAATGTTACAGGTAACCCCAAAAATCTCGTTATAGGGAATGTGAAGTAAGCAAGTAATACTAAAATCTACGATTGCTTATAAAATATGGTAAGGAACATGTAACAGCCAAAAACTACTGATAATGACATTTGCATGGAAAAGATATTAACAAAAATGGAGCGTAAATAATAGTCTTTTATAATTTAATAGAAAATATTCTATATGCAAATAATCATGGCGGAGCGTATTTGAGGAGCATTTTGATGTTACCTACTTATTATTATGTGTACCGAAGATAGGTGCAACGCTTTGGGCATCAATTTTTTATCTACTATTTTCATTTTCTGGGGCAAAAACCAAAAAAAAATACAGTTAATTGCTATCAAAGCCCAGTTTAAATAATAACTGAATTCTTTTATATTTTATTTCATAAAATTAATGTGTATATAATGTAACAAAACATGTTCTAAACATTTGTGACATCAGAAAAAAAATTTACGGACATTTGAAGTTACAAAAATGTAGAAAATCGTTTTTGACAGCATTTAATAAAAGGGATTGCTTTTCTACTCAAACCTTTTTTTAAATATGCTTGGTAGTTGATCTTTTTTCGAGATGTCATTTACGCCATTTGAAATTAGGACCTGCACACCAAATTCAAGGAGAAAATTTAAATTTTTAGGCACACAGAAAAAACCAACATTTTAATTGAAATTAAACAAATTAAATTAAACAAATGAATCAAGACGACTGCAACGATTCCTAACACAAGTACGGGCTCTGCTTCTCATTTATGTAATTGTTTATTTCAACATTGTTAGCTTCAGAGTTTCAAACGCTGAAATATTTTGTCTATCAATTAATTCTGCTCTTATCTTTATTTCTACATTCGTACATACTAAGTTCTTTACCCGACTCCGCACGATAAATCTATTTTGGCAAAGAAGCATTTTGTATGTACGTGTAAGTGCTGCCTTGCATTTAAAGTCTAATGCGCTCAATTCTATTCTCATTTCTGTTTCCGATTCGGTTCACGGTTCTAATCTCAGTCTCACTTTCGATGGCTCTCGATTCCGTTTCTGTTCTCGCTCTTGATTCGTTGCATCGAATACATTATTAATGTATTCGATATTAAAATATGGAAAAATCTAATGGTTTCCAAAATAATATAACCTATACAAATTTATGTTTGAATACAAACAGACGAATGCAAATCCCCACTTCAAACCTGTCGAGGTTGAATTATCAGAAATTCTAAATAACGTTATTCTTTATTTGGAAATAAGAACTGTAACTTCAAAACTAACGATAGGTCCATACAAAATCTCCTGAACCCTTTTCTACTCCTTAAAGATGGTCACGTTATAAAATGATGCTTACGTTATAGAAGTAAGTTTGTTGCAATTTTAAAATTTCTAGAGACAAACCTTTCGGTTTTACATTAATCAGTCAGTTGCCCGTTTCTCCCTTAGACCTTATCGGTGTTATTAATTTAGGTTATGTTGAGTTAGGTTGTTTAGTGTTCTATTGCACTTATAAAAACCTCTTATATTAGTTTTTTATAATTTTTTTTCAAGTACAGCCATCAGTCAGTTATGATTTTATTTTGTGTGTATATATATATATATATATATATATATATATATGCCAATGCCATCATTATCTATGCAAAAGTGTATAATGCGATGCCATTTAAAATATTATGTACGTAATGCCTAATTAAACATTGAATAAAGAATGGATAGGTTTAGTTACATTATTTTCTCAATATTTGTAATATAAGAAAGCGTATGTAGGTATTTTGGTACATAGTGATCAGCTAATTCGACCCAGCGACCTGTGATTTGATAAGCCAGGTCGTCTTATCCGTGGCCTTTTAATAATAAATATAAACTGTACTAATTCAAAATTTCCCTCATTACAGTGAGAACAGTTTATATGAACATTTATATGAAAAAAATTTCTCAGTTTTTTTTTCGAATATGCACAATAACTTTACAGCTATATAGCTTCATATAGCTTTCCAATATCAAAATTTTACATGCAATCGTATACACTGAAAAATCATTGGTGCTTCTACAAATTAAGCGATTGAAGAGAGTTATTATACCGAACACAGAATTTACTACGTATACTACAAAAATTATAATAGCCGCGAACGCCGGCTTAGAAGAATCAAAGAGGAATTAATAAGATTGTAAATCGAAAGTCAAATGCATAGACGTTAGAGGAGTATATAGAATTTCCGCTGTGTTTTTAGGGTTTCGAGCCATAATGGCAAAAATGGAACCCTTATAGTTTCGCCATGTCCGTCCGTCCGTCCGTCCATATGTCACGTATGGCATTTTATTCAAAAACTACAAGACGTCTATTGATATAATTTATTGTACAGGTGTCTTATGTAAGCCGCTTCTTAGTTTGGTGCTTAAATAACAAAAATAAATATTACTAGGAGGGGCACTCGTATACATGTAACAGAAGCGGAAGAAAATTTTTTCAGCAAACATCAACGTGTAACACATATTTCAACAGTTTTTTTAAAATACTTTGACTGTAGATATACATATATCGTCAAAGTGTATACCGTAGTAAACAGCTCCATCGAACCGAGTGAAAAGGCAGTCGCACAGTTGCTTGCTCATGGCGACGCATCGCCACATCGTACACAATACTACCTGTCGACTGTATATATCTGTAGTATATCGTGGCGACCCGTCGCCACACCGTACACATTACTACATTTTGATTAATATGATTGTATTGTATATGTATTTGATTAATAATTGATTATTAATAATCAATTATTAATTATTACTGTGACAAGCAATTGTCACAGTAATACCGTCAAAGGAAACATCGAATATAACTATTACTGAAGTCACAGATGAAATGAATTAAGATGTAGCAACTTGAAATATTGATTTTTTGTATTTAATGAAAATAAATGTTTATTAAATAAATAGTTATCATTTTCTGTAAAAAATCGTCATATTTAATTTTTCCATTATGCTATATTTAGTTCCTGTCGTAATCTTGTCTTTAATGCATATTACTTGTACAAACTCAATGTTTCATATTTGCCAGGCGTCCTGTGATGGTATTTGGTATTTTTTTATGTATCAAAAATTTTGTCACATATATTAACTTTGATTAGTGTTATTTTCACTGAGCGATCGCGAACCACTTTAAACTGATCTGTGACACACGAGAGAATCGTGACCCACATTTTGCAAACACTAGATAAAAAACAATAAAGAAATATGTTGGGTATTATCGAATATCTATAGCTAACATAATTCGATTGAATAAATTAAAGTGAAGCATAAATTAGTGCTGTTCATAATGTTTTTTCTGTTGTTTGGTTCTGTTTTATACAATTAAATTAAAGTCGAAACAAATTTCCAAAAAAACATTACTTAAAAATTATTGTTTAGAGTTACATTGTTTGAATTATTTTAACAAAGTCAGACACATTTTCATGTGTTGTTGGACATGGGTGCTCCGAATTAAAATTTATCAAAATTGATATAATGTCATAAATAGTTGTCCACCTCTTTGGGGCCGTCCATAAATTACTTCACAACCTTGTCACAGGTGGTCACACGTAAATGAAAACAGCAGTTTTTACAATTTTGTTTTTGTTCAAAATACTTTAAATATTGGACAAAACAAAGATATAAACATAAACCTTTTTTCGTTTTCGTATTTCGGATTTGATGTCGCAAAGTTTTTGACCTGCTCCTTGTCGCGCATTGTCACATTTCGTTAACCCCGCCCAACCCAACGTGTGACGTAATTTATGGATGACAACTTTTTCATAAATTATCGACCTTACACATTTACGTGGCTGATTTCTATCTCGCTACGCATTTTAAAATTGCTTTTTTCCAATTCATTGGCTCCGTGAATAATTTTAACTGGTACAGGCAAGCTATTTGTTTAATAGGTAGTAAATAATAATTTCAATCATATTCTTGTAAAATTACCAAAATCTGATTTTACTTATTAACGCATTACTAATTCATAAACAATGATACATTAATACTACATTACAAATATTACACAATAAATATATTTTGTACATTTTCTGGCATGATTTTTTGTTTCTATATATGTATATTGTTTTCCTCTTTTATATACGACTTTTGAATTAAAAAACGTTAACTATTAAATTACAAAATTATATTTCACCATAAATATTTTATCTCTTCCAAAATTTATTTTCAAATGAAAATTTTGGACATTCGAAACAGTAAAAAAGGCACAAAAAATATAAATCACGTAACAGTATTAACAGTAATGAAAAAATATGAAACTAAACTGTTATTTAAATAAACATTTTTTTTTAATTTAACTCTGTGTTGCATAAAATTTCACCTGCAACAGTTTTTATTACGATTTTGCACATTTTAACACCAAAAAAAACCCCTAGGGTTCAGTGAAACCATAACCATCGGTGGACACGTAAAACACCCCAGTGCTGTTTCCTGGATTCGAGTAACCGGCTATCGTCACCTCGTTAGCGGCGCATCGCCCCTTCCTGAAGTTCCGATAGGAATCACACCTCCATGCCAAATACCATTGAGGATGTTCGACGGTCCTAGTCCAATATTTGACGCAAGCTTTGTGGTTGCACTTCGCCACTTGGGAGGAACCGAGTACGGGAATGTAAGCCGATCCGCAGTGCGGCTGGTTAGCCCCCTCGTCGTTGAAAAAGAAGTCAATGTCGGCTAACGCGCTCGTCGTCCCCAGGCCGCCGGCGTTGCAGTGATACACCTCTACATATCCCGCTGCCCCCGAACGCAGCTGCTCCTCTATGAAGCTATTGCTGAAACAAGGTCCGGCCGGATCTAAGCCTGTTATCCTCCAGATCTTCTTATTCGTTCTGCCGAAGAAAGCATTTCCGGCGTAGCCCAGAATCTGCGCGCCCAGACTGTGACCGACGCAATGCATACCACTCGCCGGATACCCTTTAGTGTACAAAACGACCAGGAAATCGGCTACTACCTGAGCGATGTAGTAAGCGTATCTGACCGATCTCGCGTAGCTTTCGATTTTGCCGCCTCTCGCTGACGTGTAGACGGAATGGTCCACTATCATCAAATACGAGTTCGGTACATCTTTGAAAGTGTCCCTCATCAAATTTTCAGTTTTCCGGCTGATATGCGACTTGTAGCCCGGAACGAAGAAAATAAGCTTTTTCGTCACGTCCAAATGGTAATTATCAAAGATATCTTTGGCTTGAGATATCGCCGACGAGGCGTTGTAGTTGTTCGCGAAGTCGTAGAAGTGCAGCTGCACCTCGCTGACGTCGAGGTTGAGCGTCTTGTCGTGGTCGCCTGAAAAATGAATTAATTTCTTTGTCATTATCAAATTAAATAATCACAACCTTGTACCTATAGTTCTGAAGGCGCGTCAAAATAAACGAATTAGAATGTATTTTCAGCTTGTTATAAAATTAAGACACTGTCTATAATTATTTTGTATAGAAGGAACGCCATCTGTTATGAAGCTTTTATCGTGCCGCTAGTACAATAAAAATTATAGAAACTATCGCTGTCTATCTCTAACATCGAATGTTTCAGAATACTCTTAACCTTCGTTTAGCACTTTAAGGGTCTATTTCATAAAAACACTGTAAGCTATTTTCGGATTTTAACCAGGAAACTAAAAACCAATTTAGAAGTTTCGAGCTTCAGCAATGACGGGTCGAACAAACTACTTTATCATACAAACTCTCAAACCCCATTTTATTCCCTTAGGGAACAAAGGAGAATGTCCATTACAAAAGCGGCAATACCCGAATAGAATTAGAATCGGTTCAAGGCAGCGGTCAGTCGTTACCATTTTGAGAAATGTTGAACAAATCGAGGTCCAACCAATTAAAAATAGATTTTACATTAATTTGAAATTCGATCCATTTGCATATTTATTATTGCATCCATAATACAAAAACTATAAAATTGACGTTTGATGAGTATACGCATTACGTATAAATCATACCAACGAATGGACAGTTCTGAGATAAAGCTGTTTTAAGAAAGGGCAATAAAGGTTTTGATTGATTTCCTAAATGACTTGTGAAATTTGGTAAGTGGTCCGTATGATGATAGGTCGATCCGTGTGTCGGTATGTCGCTAAGCAAATTCATAAAACTTTAAAACTAAAGGAAGTCGCAAAATATCTACTTTGGTTAATATAGATCATATGATTAGATTTATCAAATGGCAGAACATAAGGAAGATTCCAATGGCCTTCCGAAATTCGGTTAAAATTATTTACCTAGGTCTTTAAGTACCTAATACAAAACAGCCTATTTACATTGAAAACAATCATTTTTATAGCTGAAGTTAAATAATGATTATATAAAAACATAAATATACGAAAATTATTAAAGTAAGACTTTTGGGCGCGACTTGACTTGAAATCTTTTTTTTCAGACTGAAGTAATGTCCAGAAAAATCTATAGTACGTTTACGAAATATCCGCATTTATAAATTGAATTTCTAATCTAACGCCAAACCTTCGGTGGCCAGTATTATTTGAAATCGGAGACTTCATTATGTTAACCCACGACATATTTCTTGACAATATAATTGGTTCATTAATAGCTGTATCCGCGATTCCGTCTGGGTGCACATCGTATGAATGCCTTTCTTAGGGTTCCCAGCCAATATAGCAAAAACGGAACCGCTATAGTGTCGTCATGTCCGTCCGTTCGTCTGTCCGTCTGTATGTCACAGGAATTTTATTTAAAAACTACATGATGTATATATATTAAATTTATAGTGTATATGTCTTGTATAAGCCGCTACTTAGTTTGGTAGTTCAATAAAAAAATATATATTTTTAGGTGGGGCTTTCCATTTATGGAACAGAAGTTGAAAATATTTTTTTTCAGCAAACATCAACATGTGGCACATGTTTCAACAGTCCTTTTAAAAATATTTTAAGGTTCCTAAGCGATTTTTCTGATTACGTGAATAATTTCGGAAATAATCGCTCCAAAAGTTGCACAAATTATGTTCCCCTCCCTCTATTTTCTAAACCGCATGTCCAAATATATTAAAAAAATAACGAAGATAAATACTTTCAATGAAAATTATTTTGAACATGATTAGATACACTGATTTTGAGTAATTGCCGAAAAACTGCATTTCTCAACAAAAGAACGTAAATGCCACGAAAATACGTTCTTTTGCTGGTGCACTTTAGTTTACACTATTTTAATAATAATAGTTAATATGCCGTACATGTTTTTCTAGTTATAGGCGACTAAACTACTTATAACTATTCTGTGCGGGAATCATGGAAAAAGTGTAATAACGTACTTTTTTCATCTGTAACGCATTTCTTTATAATAATGGCTTCGGAACCCTATAATGTGCGGGGTCCGACATGCTCTTGGCCAGTTTTTAATATCTAACGCTGTCTCTTTTAACGACAATCCCGATTTCAATATATATTATTAAAGTCTAGCATGACTTGTTATTTGCAGTTCAGTCGTAAAATCTGTCACAACGTTAAACATTATAGAAAATTTAATCGTTAGTAATTCACACACGTTTTTGGTATTAAGACTACGTGCTGACATATTTAGACAACACAACAGAATATAGTAAACCTAGAAGCCCATAGTGTTAGCGTGGGCGTGGCCGTGATCCACTTTAAAGTGTTCATTAGAACTTGGACGCGGTCGTGACCCGACATCGAGCACACGGAGTCAAGGGCGTGGATGTGGGCGTGCACTTCGGTCTGCTATTCGTTATCTAGATCTCGTGAAGTTCGCTTTAAGAAAATCAGTCGTTGGCCCACAATATACGAAAAACGGTCGTAAAGCGAATTTACGCGTGAATTGCACTCGCTCCGCGAACGTGTTATTTTTTGTAAGTAAAACGAACTTTTAAACTACTGCCGCTTGTAGGCTATTTTCATTACGAATTAAAAGGCTTTTAATTTAGGTTATATAAAATGAATAGATTCAAGACAGCGGTGTATTTGTCGTCGAACTTAAATTACGATGTTTCTTCCAATATGCGATGGGTAAACTTTACCGTCAGCCATAGGGGCAACGGCTTCTAAGAACTCGATTCTTATCGGCTTCCCTTTCATAAAATATTTAATATGCATAATTCATAAATAAATAAATTATTGCTTTTTAGTATACAGACACTTAAAATTATTTTTAATTTTCAATAATTATTGTAAATAATATCCAGCCTTCTTACGTTAATAACGTAAACCCTATATAAAAAAACACTTCAAATAACTCGAAAGCAACCGAGTTATTTAGACGACCAAATTCAGAATGTTCGCAATCGTCGTAATCAATGTGAAATGTTGAGTCTTCCATATTCAGTTGTATTATAGCGTTATGGCGACGCCTCGAGCCCGCGAGCCTGCTGGTCGCAAGCCGCGGGCGAGCGGGGAACGGGAGCTTCATAACTCGGTTAATCGCGAGTTTCGCTTCCACAACGAAATGACACAATTGTAATTCGTGTAACATAATTTCACCTTTAACGTGAACTTTTAAGTGTTATATTCGGTTGCGGATTCTTGTGTTATACATCATTATGTAAATTGTTGTTATTCTATTTATTCAGTAAGTGTTTTTCTATTTTCGATTTTATAATGGAACTCTTAACAATTGAATGCTGCACTACAGATTTTTTATTACTAAGTGAAAACTCCTTTTCAAAATTAACTTTTCAGCAAAAACAGAAAATTATCGAGTTAGATCGTGCTAAACCTAATATGAAAATAGATTATAAACGTAAAGATGGTTTTGTAAGCATTTCCACGTTTCACTTTACGAAAAATTTACTTGGTTGACTGGCAGTTGTAAGCATAATAGAATGTATTGTTTTCCTTGTTTATTATTTTCAAAATCAAGTAGCGTTTGGAGTAGTACAGGATTTGTAGATATAAATAATTTTACTAATTCCTCGAAAAACACTTACAAACTGAAAAACATATTCGTAGTTCTTTAGCATTGCACGAATTTGGCATTAATAGAATTGAAATTTCTTTAGGGAACTCTTTCGAGGCATATAATAAAAAGTAGAACGAAACCGTAATTTAATGAAGCGATTTATAGACACCATCATTTTATTAGGAAGGCAAGAGCTATCGTTTCGCGGCCATGACGAAAAATTAACATCAGATAATCGCGGTAATTACATAGAAACTTTGTTGTTTTAAAACATATGATTCAGTATTAGATATGCATTTAGAGCAATGTTCCTCAACTCAGAACTCTGTGTTCTCTGGTCTCTCGAGCGATATTCAGAACGATTTAATAAAGTCCATAGCTCAGGTCATTAGAGATGAAATTAAATCAGAAATTAACTTTGCGAAATTCGTGTCGGTTATAGCCGACGAAACACCTGATATTAGCCATCGAGAGCAAATATCTGTCATATTCCGCTATTTGACTAAGACGGGGATCGAAGAGAGATTTGTGGGTTTTTTCGATGTTACTTTAGAACGTGGAGCAGATCAGTTATTGCAAAGTATATTAGAGGTCATAGATCAGTTTAATTGTAAAGAAAAATTAGTCGGTCAGTCGTATGATGGGGCCGCTGTGATGTCAGGTGCTCAGGGCGGCGTACAAACAAAAATTAAATTACAATGTCCAATGGCTGTCTTTATTCCTTGCTATGCTCACGTACTTAACTTAGTGTTATCTCGATCTTTAGAAAATATTCCAGAGTTAAAACAATTTTTCGGCCACATCAATTGCATAATAAATTTTTTTAATAAATCTACTAAACGTTCGGGTCTTTTAAAATTAACGTCAGATCGTCGTTTGCCTGGTGTCGCAGAAACTCGATGGCAGTATCATTCTCGTATTATTAATGTCATTTGTAACTGTAGATCCGACATAATACAAACATTTAATATAATTATAGAAAATCCGATGGATTGGGATTCTGAATCAATTGCCATATCAGAAAGTTTGTTAATGAAATTAGAAGATAGGGAATTTTGCTTTTTTTTGCATACTTTAGCTGAATTATTTGCAAGAACAGATATTACTTTCGCTTTACTACAAAATAAACAGAGTGATATAGACGTCGTTATTCGCGAAGTTCAATCGCTATTAAATTGGTTTGAGAGTAATTTCATTAATAAGTTTGACGAAATTTACGACAGTGTCACTGATATAAGTGAGCCTCCACGAAGACGCCGACGTCTATTTAGCTCAGAATCAGACTTAAAACGCGAGTATAAACGTATTTTCATCGAAATTGTAGATAATGTTAAAAATCAAATTCAAACCAGATATAGTTCACTAAGCAATTTGTCGTTTTAGATTTACTAAGTAAGTCGAAATATGATTTATTCGAACGTACATTTCCTGAGGATAAACTAAATAATTTAAATTTATTATTTCCTCGAATTTTGGCATAAATGCATTAAAAATGAGTTAAAAGTTAAAATTATATATTATATTCGTCTCCCTCGCTTAAAGGATTAGATATGTACGAGTTATTTTTGCATTTACAAAAGATATCTTAAAGATACATTTCCTCAAATTTTAAGCTTAAGTAATATCTGTTTAACCCTTCCGATAACAATTGCGGCCGCGGAACGATCTTTTCAGCTCTCAAACGCATTCATACGTACCTCAGGAATAGCCAGACAGAACAAAGGCTTTCAGATCTCGCGTTGTTATCTATAGAAAAACATTTACTGTTGCAAATCAAAAGTAAGCCAAATTTTTATGACTTGGTATTAGCTCATTTTCTCAAGAAAATCGTAGATTACCACTAGAATTTAAATAGCTTTTTATCTCATTTAATTCATTTATCCACTGCGCTGCTATAAATTCGACTAAAGGAAACTACTTCATTAGCTTTTTCAAAGCTGCTTATGCATGCTCGAAGTCTTCCGTTTGTATTCTATCGTTGACTTCAAGTATGCCAAAAGTGGCGAATGAAATATCTCCGCGTTATACCAGAGGGCGTTACAAAGCTCGGTAGTAATAGTTATATTTTTATTAATAATGTTTAATGTTGACAATTTTTTAAGGTTCGGCTTCCCTTTATATTTGTCTCACCCCTCGCCACTGGTCAGCCATGTCCGTTATTTTCTCTACAATGTTGCTACGGACTGGCTTTCTTGTTGTGATGGTGAATTGATGCACATTTTTAGCTTTATTGTCGATATCGTGACTCGAGACGACGAGGCGCCTCCTTTTTTAAATACTTTGTACATAATACCTAATCCAGTTTCCACATTCGTGTCACAACAAAGAACGTAGATTTATACTAGAAAATGCAATCGGACAAACGATAATGATACGATAAAAACAGATTTGGGTCTAAGAACTTGAGGCGGAAACCTGTCATTTTATTACTTTAAATGCGAGGTATAAATTTGTGCATTGATATATCGGAAAGGTATTTAACAATTTCCTTGAAAATTGGTACCTTGATAACGTTTTGCTTTTCAAATTCAAATGTATAAACGAAAGGTGAGATTAAAGAATATTTTTCTAAACGTCGCTTTATAGTGTCATCTTGTACGATTTTGAGAAAATTGTACTGTTGTTATGCTACCAAATGCAGTGCAGAGATACCAGTAGACTTAACGTAACCTACTTATAAACGGATAGCACTACGTGATATAAAGTACACAGATGGCAGTATGTGACATTATTATCGTGACTGCAAACAAAAGTTAAATTTCGCATATTATAGAGTGCACCTATATCATCTATCTAAATATCTTCTGTTGTAAATGAACACAGACAACTTTTCCTGTTACAGTTTGTGGTATTACTACAACAATCTCGAAAAACACCAAGCAAAGCAAGGTTGCACAGGTACTACAGATTTAAAAACAGTAACTGCTAAGTCAGTGCTAAAATAGACGATCCTTTAAAATATTCAACTATCATGTTAAAATCTTTTCGTACAATAATCATTTCTCTAAATCTAAAATAGGGCACACTTTACTTATACCCTTATTTAAACGCAATAGTTACGGAACATACAGATTAGAAACTATATATCAACACGTTTTAAACTCGCATAAATATCAAATTACTAATTATAAGTAATGTGCGTGTAGATGGAAATTCATACTAACAAGAGTTATTAGGAATAGGTTATCTCATAAGCCGATAAAATTGTTGTGGTTTCGAATGCCGCAAAGATAATGCATAATTATATTATTACTTTTTACTTGCTTGGTTTGTTTTTCACTCTTATTCTCAATTTGACCCTACCGATACTATAATTCTAGAGGATTACATAAATCTACTGGTCCAACTGAACCCTATTACCAATAACAACATTATATGAAAAATATTTTGCGTTCTAATTCAATTTATTTAGATAAAAGTATATAATATAGTGACATAACCTCTGTCGAACGGTAGGTCTATAAAGCACGTACAATCCGAAAATTTGATATTCATCGCTGTGAATAGTTCCTGGAATCACCCCTAGATGGTACTTTCAATTTTAACGAAATGTCAAATTAATGGAAAAATCCGTGCAAAATGACGATTAATATTTAATAGTTAAATGATTAATTCCTTTATTTAATGAGTAAATCTAAGCAAATTTTACCTACCACATCTCAATATTATACATATAGAGATCAGTATATCAATCAATGATGAAATAGATCCGTTAAATAAACTACATTCTATAACTTAGGGAAAATTATCATCGTGAAATACAAAACTCTGTGACAACAGTCGATACTAATAAAAAAACTATTGGGTACGTTCTATAAAGGATAGCAAGCATTTTTAAAAATCCAATAAATACATTACTTTATAACCTAGTGTGGTTACTATATGCGTCGATTGTTCCTGAAGTTAACAGTCTATGAAGACCACGATAGAAAATCCATTCTATCAGAAGGACAACAATAGAAGTAGTATCATGATTCAGACACAGGTGGTATTGTATAAAAGTTAAATTTCAAAGCTCATAATTTTGAACAAATAGTTTAGAATCAAATCCATAGCCTGTCAAGATCTAAACTAACATTTCGCCGCCAAGTACGAGGTTCGGCATTAGCTATCTGAGTAAAACTGAATTAGGACAGATATTATAATAATTATATAGTTTACCTCTATAAAAAATATTTTAAATAATTATTTTTAATTTTGATTTGTCACATCTAATGCAGTATTAAACACGCGAAAGCTGTTCGTATTACACGTCAATATGATATATACAACCTACTGTTATGGTCGATGGTAAAATCGATATCCGTAACTAAAACGAAGTTTGCTTGTGATAGGACGATAAATAAAAATACACTTACAATTTATCAAGTTAGTGTACAAAACAGCAGGGAACACGGCAAAACTCTCGCCGTTACCTTCAATATGCCACACTTTTACTAACACCAAAATGGTCATCACACACAGCCTCATGTTGTTGACTTTTGTTTATTTTACAAAAAAAAATCAAGGAAAAAAACAAGACGTTGATCGTCTTTGAAACTATCGCGTCGGTAGATGCGCGCGAGTGCGTCCACTCCGCGCCAAGGTTGCGACAGATATGGACCTCGATTCAACTTATCTACTGTAATATGAGGAAAACATCTGATTGGCTCGACTAAAAAGTAATGTATTCACGCATATAAAATAAGGAAACGAAAACCAGGATAAAAAATTGTGTTCAGGTAACACAGCATTCTAACAATAAATAGGATTTAGTAATATCATAAAAATCAGGAAATAAGCACTTTTTAAGGGATAAATTCCTTAATTGTCTTTCTGGCTGCTTATCTCTGTAAGATTATGTCCTTTTCTCGTTGATAGATTAATGCAAAAAAAAAGGAAATTTTATGTAATTACTATCACAAATACCAAAAATATAGTTTAACTCAAATTTCAAAATAATACGAGTCACTGGCTGATAGACCGATTCATCACGTGATTCCTGAAACTACAGATCCGATTGACTTGAAATTCGGCACAGGCATAGTTAGTCTTTTCGAGACGCTCACAGAGGACGGGATTCATATAAATCCTATCCAAAATAAATTTTCAACATTTTATGTCTATGCAGCGAAAGGAACATGTAATACATTTTTTTTAATATTACGTATAAAAAATTTATATAAGTACCTTTTACATAAAATGCTTTAAATTTAAATTTATTTAATTTTTAATAATTGCTTTTCCAAAAAAATTTAAACCGTCATTAAAAACCTATAGAAAATAATTAATTGCTTTTCGAGTGAGTGTTAGTTAGAAGCACGGCAAACGATTTTTCATAATTTGACTTCCTTTTCACTCATAACTTTAACGTTTCGTATTCATGTTTACAGAAGCAAGTGTTTACTGGTGTTATGTATAAACAACTAATTTTTATTTTTGATAAATTTATTTTACTTAATTTTTTTATAATCAAGTACTGAGACTTGATTGTTGGGTGCAGTTTTTATTTATTTTTCCTTTTTTTTTAACGTAATTTTTATTGAAAAACCCATTTCGAGGTTTATGATGACGATAAACACCTGTGATTTCTTACAACATAGAAGCACTCGTACACAGAAATTCATTTAATATTGACGTTCCAAGTGCTCGAATATAACCGTGTTGCTTTTTTAGGGGTCCACAGCGAAAATCCAGGGATTACTTCAGGAGGATTTATTACTTGAAGTGTGAAGTAGCAGGTGGAAAAGGGGTAATTCCCGAATGGCTATTGAATTGATTATCCAGCAGGCGGGGCGGTAGAGGGACGGAAGGGATTTTAGATGAAGATGAAAAATAAGTTGAGATATTTCTTGCGACCTGACGACTCGAGTGCGAGTAATTCACTGTTGCTATCTTGTTTGTTGTTTTGTTTTTATTTTATTTTTTTGTTAATGATATAGTACATGATTTACTCGTGTTCTCTCTCTCTCTCTCTTATTTTATGCCTCTCTTTATACTTAATCTGGCTTTGCCCGCTTGGATTTATAATATCGCGTACCTTCGTCTTTTATATTGAAAAGTTTTGCTGACGATCCCAATCTCGTTGCCGTTTACAATTCTGATCGCAGTGCTGTTCTTGACTTCAATATCTGGCACGCTGTTAATTTAATTCAGGTCCCGCATTCGGTTTGACCCCGGTCTATTTCCCAATTGGAGCCCGGTCCCGACTGATTCTGCTCTTCGACCCACTTTCAATTCTCGTACCACCACCGGTGTAGGTTCTGATTTGTCTGAAGCCAAGGAAAATGATAGTATCAATATAAAATATAGGATATATTTTTTGAAATAAGATCTGTATTTTTAGTAGTGAAAGATTTTTTGGAATCGGTATAGCATTTCGATTGCATACTACAAATACACGTATAAAACAGGGGGCAAATATTAAAATAGATTGCATAAAAACCTTTGTCATGAAAAAACACTTCGATGTGCCAAGTTTGACTGTGATCGATCAAAAAGTGTTAGAGTTTAGCAATCTCATACAATCATTAACTTTTATACATATAGATGAGAGTAAACACAAATAAGAATGATAATATTTCAAAAGCTCACACTTGACCGTCTGTCAGTATTGTGTAGTTTTCATAAATCTATACTGCTATTACTAATTACTATTTGTTTTGACATCATAGGACAACCTAAAAATATATACTCTGAACGGGGAGAAATTTTTGAGCGAGAAGAACTAGGGACTAAGAAAAATTAAGAGAGCCCGTCAGAAATTCCTCATCAGAAACGCAAAGTTTTATTTTTATCATAAATAATGCAAAGTAAGAAATAAAATCAAAGATTTTCATTTGGTACATCAGGAAAAATATTCATTTATTAAAAATTAGATATAGAGTTATAAATTATATAAAAAAAAAACAGTAATAAATTTCAAAAGAGAGGAAGAAGGAAAAATTCGCAATGATGGAACATAACGCTTTTTCGTTATAGTACGATTTCCACCAGTCAACTTCAACCGTATACGTAACCGTAAGGAAGTTCCATGCAAAAATAGGTTCGTCAATTAAAACTCATGGTAGAAGAACAAATTAATATATGACTGAGATCACTTAAATGATATTCGAATTCAAGGTGTTCGAGTGGACGTTCCGCGCTAACCTTCCATCGATAATAGACCGTGACTTTCGTTCGAAAACGGGTTTCATTTTTATTAAAAATAATTTGCATACAGTATTTTTTTCTCACTTGCGCATTCGTTACGCGCATTGTTTTTTAGTTCGTATTCAATTGAACCCGTTCTTGCTTTGTCTAATATATTTTCAAACTCTCGCGTATTTCTTCCCCCATTTTCTTTAATTAATTAGGTTACAATCGTGTTCCAAAAGTATTGTTTATGGGCAGCCTGGAGTAGTCTACAGTCTTACAATGTTAGATAAATTTTTTTAGCGTACACCGAAAATAGTATTTGAAGCGTAGTATCTAGAATGTGTTGCTTTTTTTCCCAGAGCAAAATTAAATACAAACATAGGGGAGGAAATAGAGAACCTGCCTTTTATTGGAGTCGGTAAAATGAAGGTGCTTTTCGTGCATTCCGACAATAAAATTTTGTTCAAACACTTAACTCGAGCTTCTAAGAACATCCTTTGGCCAAGGGCACGCATTAATAATGATGCTGTGTTTATTTCGTAAAATATATCATTGTTTATCTCGTCAATCCGTCAATCAATTGATCAAATGAAATTGGGCCGCGTTTCGTTTTACGCAATGCTTTTAAACATGATAAGTTTTAAAACGAATGGCATTTTTTTTTATTAATACATATTGTTAATATATTAAAGAAATGAAAAACAGTATTCTTTTCAACTGATCACTCTTTGATACAATGCATACATTACATAAGGCTAGCACGTTGACATTGTAAGCCAATATTTGGCGTTAAAATACAGAGTGCGAAAACCCATGGTAATTTTTAATATTGATCGACAGCTTGATAGGGTTTTAGGGTTATGTGAGAAAAGTAGCTGGGGTCTCGAAAGGTTACATGAAAGCATTCTAAACAGAGTTAATATTTCTATAATTTATTTACAAATCACATCTAAGGGATTCGGGTATTTTTTAATATAAACTTGTTTGTTCCAGTGCAGACATCGCCGCTTAATCGTTTAGATAGCCAGTCAGTTGAATGGCTAGGCCTTTAATTAAACTCCAACATTCAACTGGATTCCAAACGGAAGCTAAGCCAAAGCAATCAATGTAAAATTTAACAAAAAGGCCAAACATTAAATGAACTTTGTTCGGTTTTATATATATGTACATATTTTTTACTAATTAATTAAATAAATATTAGTATACCTAATAACAATATTATGTATAAAAATTTCCATTACAAAATATTTTACTTAAGGTTTTTTTTTTGGCGATAGATACATTCACAAGTTAAGTGCGGCTAATTAAAAATGTTTAAAGTGGTTCCATAACGCATTTTTGTATCTCAGATTTATATAATATACACCCTCTGTTTTCCTGAATGTGTACCTTCCATCTCACCTCAATACTTGAATCCCGGCAGCGTTATATTGTGACAATAACGTCATCCATTTTTTTATATACATGTAGATTACATTTATTCCTTGAACCTTGTATAAGAGTATAAACGATTTTTATGTCTTTCGATTGACTGCTAGATTTACAATCGCAAGAGTTCAAGCGAATGCAATCGCTTTTCAAAAGTCGTTGTAACATTCAATATTTTCACCAAATTATGACACCTTTCTCCCGCAAAATGAGAAAAAAAAATAAAAAATAAATAAAATAAATCAAACGCTCCCATCTCGATATTATCACGGGACAAAAGATCGTCCCAAATCCGACGAAATCCGTCCAGCGTCTTCGTAGAAATTATACCCGTAAGTAATTAACTTTCTTTTTAATCGTACTTGCGATGGAAGTTTTTAATTGAGTTTTCAACGGTCGAAACTCCCCCGGGCCTGGGGGGCGGTGGACTCCGGAGTCGACTCCCTAATCCTTGTGCTTTTCTGCTGATAATTACAGTTTTATTGAACGACCCGCCCCCCTCCGACGGCGGCGTCGCTTCGAAACAATCGCGCCGGAGGGCCATCGAAACTTCTAGAGCGCACGGGCTTAATCATTGACAGTTTCATTAACAGCTACTGATAGATTTAAACCGGGGGGGTCTCGTAATTTGTGGGTTAACTTTTCCGACTGTTCATTATATGAAGACGGACGGCGATCGCGTAGGCTAAAATCGAAATGAAGTCCTCGAACAGAATAACGATAAATATCACACAGCAATATTTGCGTAGCTATCGACTTATCTGAATTAGTGGTCCTCCTCGTCATAAAACCATGATACGCGTCAGCCATTAAACAGAGCACAAATCTTGACTTGATTGCGATGTTGTATAGACCATACTCTATGTCATAGACTCAAAGCAAACCAGTAGAGTTGTGTGTGTGACGCTTTACATTTGATATTCACCGCCGACGACAAACGTTATTAACGAATGTTGTTAGATTTCGTAACACGGAGATCGCCTATCAAACTATCAAGCGCAACGTTCAGCTTAACTCTGCGTCAACTTAACTCGGCTTCAGTAATGACGATAAAATTATTATCGCCGCGCAGTCACGACCATTTAAATCGTATTATCGTAATATTTTCTACCAAATTTCGGAAAATGCCACCCGTTCATTGCCGCGGCAACAAAAAGGAAAATTTTGTAGACTGCATGATTTTAATAATTGCTGACCATTTAAAACAAAAGTCACTCAAAGTACAATACAGTATAAAAATTCAGACCGTATTATTTTAAACTCAAAGACGAATCCTAAGGGATATTTTTAACGTTTCCCTATTTCCGCTTTTTTTCTATTCTGCCTACCGCAGCTAGAAAGTTCAAATCGACTCCCGAAAGTCGAGGGAATACCTTACCGGAAGTCTCTAATACTTTGAGAGTGATTGGCTCATCTCGCTAAATGAGTTTCAAAAACAAATCAGACGTCCGAATTTAGGGTTCCGTCTCTGTGTACAGCATCAAAAAATCATTGCAAAATCCTATAAATAATCTGTGCGATATGATTGGAATTTTTGTTTCTAATAAATTTATTTATCTTTGATGTATTCTATTCTGTTAAAATAAATATGAAACTACTTTTTCAAGAATTGAAGTTTTCCAACGATTTTGAATTAAAAATTAAAAGCAATAGTAACTATTAAAAGAAATGGCCGCCACAATATGAGAAATCCGATCATGATTTTTTTCAATTTCAAAAACTTCATACGTATCGTTCTATGTGGCGACATAACGACTTCGGGCGATATTAAATTGAATACTTACATAAAAAATATATACAGTAACAAATATCTGACACAGTTAAGATACTGGCACAAAACAAACTCGTCAGAGTCCAAACTGATTGAATGTGATTAATTGAACTGCAGAACCAGTTTGTTTTTGTTCAGTTGCGTGTAGGATGTACTGATGAGGATTCAGCAGCGGGCGATCTGCCCTCACATCAACCATAAATTCGAGTCGTTGCACTAAGTATGAACCTAATAATTAAATATATTATCATTGTTAATGTCACGAAAAGATCAACTTGTGTCTGCAAGAACCTTTTATTTTCTTAATGATATCACAGTAACAAAACTTACTTCTTGAACAAAACATGATATATTCTGTCTGTCCATAAAAATATCATACGAGAATGACTGATTGTATGTTTGTATAAATTTTAATATTTTTTTTTAGTTAAGGTAAAGTATAAAACTAAATATGCTTCACTCGCCTTAACAATACATTTTATTTTTATCAATACATATTATAAAACCTCTGTCTATCTGTCCGTATGCTTATAGCTAGAGGACCATTGCTGCGGTTCAAATGATTCTATTTTGTCTTTACACAAAAAAAAAATATTAAATATATTTAGTAAAATGATACACCAAAGACAATAATTACGCTTATAATAAAAAAAAACTCATTTTTTTTTAAGTTTCAGACACATTTAATGTGCAGTTCTTCGTGTTGGTTAGATTACGGTCAGAGGGAAATTTAGAATTTACAAATCTAATTAATTCTGTTATTAATTAGAATATGATAAATAAACGTATTTAAATTTCTACATATTTATAATTTTTTTTATGGCTACGTAGTCTTTTTTCTTAATTAAGAATACAAATACAATACCAACAGACATAAAGAGAGTGCCCTTTGACCCCATCTGTAGCGCGGGTACTATACACATTTAAGGTATCCACTGTAATCATAATTTAACAATATACATGTTTCGTAATGTCTTATCAGATTTTTGTCAACCCGCTGAAGGAACGTTTTGGACGTACGTGATCGACAGTCTAAAGCCTCTCTTTGACACGAACCAAGTGAGTTTTTGATTTAACCTTCGTTTCGAAACTCAGTCGATTCGCCTACGATCTTTTGTTAATCATTCAATTTAATCAATCAATCATTACTAATCCAGAAACAAATGTAACGGCCGAGTGCGAACACGTTGTTTTCAAACCAAAAGTTAACACGGATTCGATATCTGATATGAGCAAATTATAATGACTTTTTGTAGAGTTAATTGTAACATTTCTTGTTTTTAGAAAAATAAGTTAAAAACATCAACCACAATATTGTGTGTAACATGATGTACGGGAATCACCCGCCAACCGGGTTTAATACCAACTCTACATGGAAGTTATTTCTAAAAACAAAATATATTTTTCCTCTTCTATCGTTTTATAAACAACATTCTATTCTTGTGTCATGGAAAGGTCGACAAGGATCACCCTAGAAAATCCTATGCAGACCATATTGGTGACATATTAAAAAAGGGTCAAATTTTAAGCACCCGAAACAGACGAGCTGGCATGAAAAGATTGATGGATGTCAGCGAGGCAAGGGAAATATGCAATGTTTTTACCATGTGAAAATCTATTGTCTCTGCTTACCCTTCTGGGCAATAGGCGCGAGTTTATATTAATGTTATTATTATTATTGTATAGTTATCTTGAAAAGTATTTTTAATGCCAACACTATATTAATATAGCTATTACCTATTACTTAACACATAATAAATTATGGACATAAAGCGAAATAATATTGTAGGGAAAAACAAAAAAAAAAGGGCAAAGAATTTTTCGTCACATTTTCAAATTTTAAATCTATAATAATGCCGTCTTTATGTACGTCTGTTATTTTATCTAAATACGGTCTATTGATTAAATAAAGTTTCTGACGCGTGTGTTCAGCGCGTTGACTGGCAGGCCACGAACGGAGAGCGACCGGTCTATGCCTACCAGCAGGCCGATTTGATCTATGGATTTCTGAAAAACAAATCGGAAAATATCTATTTCACGAAAAATAATATTTATCGGTAACAACAGTGGCTAAAAGATTGATATTAAAAACTAGATTACTTATTTTAAAGCAAAGATCGGTATTTTAAAAGGGCAATATGTAATAATATATTTTTTTCTTAATCGGAAATTCAGCAAAATTACATTTTTTAAAGGTAAAATTCGTAACCGTATTTTATTACATTTAGTGGTTTTGTATTCTCAAAATAGATATTGTAATTCACAGCCAATAGTTCGATGCCCCATTTTTCTACTTCACACTTATGTTACTTTGTTAAGCTATCGGACTACGAATGTACCGGCGACAACAGGCCCTAGTCCGCGATAAGCCGATAACCTGCAATGAATTAACGTAAATGCCTGAAACTCGAAGATTTTCGATCAGAAACGATATTGCAAGGTGTGCTTCCGCAATGGTGTGCCAAAAAACCTGATGTCATGCCCGATCGTCAGAATCTAACGCAAGAAAAGTTTCCAAGTTCGAAGCGGGCAATACAGTTCGCCCATAAATACTGCACGACTCGTGCACGCCCTTCATGATTGTCCCAACTACATAACGCACTTCCAAATAGGTACACGAGTACCCTTAATTCTGAGGTACGCTCCCCAACAAAAGCCCGCCCGTCTGTCGTGGCATTCATCACACGGACCGCGTTATTACCGGGAGATTCTTAATTTCGCCACAAGCGAGCGCTTTCGTGGCGAAAAAAAAATATATTTTTTCTCTCTGTACGCTTTATGACCGGTGTGTCCGCCACATTAATCATGTCCGCCTCGCCGTACCCGAAGATTATATTATGAAATTATATTTTAATCGTTGTTATGAAACGCGTCATGGAAAACGTCTCATTACTTCAAGCGAGCAATTATTGCATACACACAGATATATACGTGGCCATTTTGTAAACGGCCCCAATGATTCCGACTTAAACTCTTACTTTGATAAAGTAATGTTTTTCAAGTTAATTTATGTGGGTGTCTTTCCGAGATAAAAAATTCTAAACGTCGTTTTATTTTGTGATATTTAGTAGGTACAGTTTTCAACCACGAATATAAATAAAGTACGTAGATAAATTTTACATATTACGTATCTAAATATTTATTGTTATAAATAAAGATAAGCAACTTTTTCCCTGGAAATTCGTTATATTCCCACATCGAGCTCGAAAGACGCCGAACAAAGCTCTGTTGCCCAGGTATTTATTTGTAAATGAAAATAAGTCGTATAAAAATAAGACAAACCGATAGTTGTAGTTATTGTCTAGAACTATTTATCCATAACCATCGCTCTTTTTTCGGAGTAAAAAATTGTTACATTTGTATTTCTAGGTAACATTAGTTAACTTATTTCGTACAACTAACGCCACCTCACATAAGGAAGCGACACAATTAAT
This sequence comes from Eumeta japonica, assembly GCA_005406025.1. Taxonomy (NCBI): domain Eukaryota; kingdom Metazoa; phylum Arthropoda; class Insecta; order Lepidoptera; family Psychidae; genus Eumeta; species Eumeta japonica. Next base: position 43,366 of record BGZK01000686.1, read on the forward strand.
ACCAACATCTATTAGCAAGTAGCGAAGAATCTCTGGAATATTCTAGAAAAACAATAAATCGAAACGAAAAAGATACACAATCGTTACGTAAGTACCAACATCGGGAGTACGAAAAGATACACACGATGTCGAACAGACCCGACACCGAAGGAAGTAGTATGGAAAGTCACGAGCGAGAGGCGCGCTTTGCCAGCCGCGACGGGCTCCGCCAGAGACGTTCTTCGTGAAGCAGGGGGAGCGGGCGGTCGCGCCCGGCAGTGCGAACGGACGCGTCCGCCTCCAACGAAACTCGTTGCAAAACATTCTAACAGCCTGAGCTGCCGTCGTCACCCAAGCGGCTCGGCCAGGAAGTGGATTAATCTAAAGCATTAATCACAGTGCAGTCGGTGCATCCGACCGGTGCACCTCTGATCTCAAGATCTCTCGGTGTGGCAAGTGTAACCACGCCACAACAGCGCCGCCGTTCGCTACTGCGCGCTTTACGATGCGGTCCTTCAGAAATTGTAAGAAGGTTATTTCATAACCTTACGTTTTCCAATATAGGGTTGCCAGAGACGACACAGTAGGCATCCACGTTTCAGTTAGAACTCGACCTAACAGGTGGCGATTCCATCGCTGTGTACAGATTTCACAAAGGACAGGTGAAGTTACACACACACACGCATAACAACACCTACCCCTCCAAATGTTAATTTCCTCATGGTGTTTTTTTCACCGTTAACCTGTGGTATTGTTAAATGTATAAATTCATTTAAGTTTAGAAAAACTCGCTTTATACATTCTCGGTATGCAACTGTCGATCTTCGGATTGAAAGGTTAACGTCCTACATCCTACAAAATCACTCCCGTTATTTTACTTATATTATGAATAAATTATTTATATTTAAAGATATGTTAATCATTTTCAAACAAGCGTGTTATTATTTAGAAACCACAATTATTTACAATATTACCCTCCTGCAGTCTATGCCGGGCTTTACAAAAAGAGTGCTATCTTTCGCAAAGTTGCGTTTATTACTAAAAACGACATCTTTGGCATTCGTAAACACTCTTGATCATTTCCCTTCGTCTCGCTAAAATAAAGAAAAACATAACCGAATGTCGTCAAAGCCATACGAAGAATCTGCTCCCAACGGCGATTTAACGTATGTTGAAAATGTTTTGTGGCACGATTTGAATCATGACACCAATGGAACTACGAAAGTTCGTCATGTATAGAGATGTTTTGAGGACCATGTACCTTTGCAGATTAGCAGCTGTTTATGGACCACTTACTTGGCTGTTGGCACACAATATCGCCTCCCTTTCAGAACTAATGTGAGAAAGAAATGCCATAGGTACGTCATTCTTGATGGTCCCAAACCGTAGTCTTGTATACCTGGGTAGAAATAGTATAAATATTTGGTAGAGCCATGCTGTAGTCAACTTGGCTATAGCATCTAAATAGACCGGCCCGACAGGTAACACACTACAACTGTCACAGAATAAAGGCGTAAAGCAACAGCTTCCGCTGTTGCTTTTCATACGGTGAGTTAAAACTCCGGTGGACCATTGCCCTCCTTCACCCAACTCCCCTACCACCCCATTCTCCCTCCATCTCCTATCTCATTCCAATCCAAACAGTCGTAAACCCACTGGTGACTTCTCTGCGGTTGCGAGTGTTCTGGGGGGCGGTGATCAGCTACTCTGCGGTAGCTCACATGCATGTTTGTCTCTCGAAATCGCTATATAAAAAAGAAAACTCATGGCAACAGCACTAAATATATTAAAATATAATGTACCTGCACCACTATAGATTCCTTTTAGGCACCGAAAGTAACATTTATTCGCTAACATTGTAGATGACACGCCTTTTGTGTAATGTACGGTGAGGTTTCCAAAACTTCCACCTTCTATTGCTATTCCAAAAACTCGATTGCTTTTCGAGCGATGTATAAGCTGCGTTGTCGTGGTTAAGTATAATGCGTCTGTTTAGATTGAATCTCACAATTCTATGAAAACTTTTAGCAAAAAGGTACGATCTTCTACTTTCACTATGACAACACGGCCAGTCTTCAATACAAACAGAATCACAAACGTAAATCCGAAACTGATCACCACTGATGTTGTAGACGTATTGCGGCTTGCTTCGGTTATGATCTTCGGTACTCGGTAAACAGATACCGAATTTAAAAGGATACCATCTTTTCTACCTACAGGTAAGTTGGGTGTGACCTAGTCGAGTTAAACCCAACGACACCCAACAATCACAATATACCTACAGAACCAAATTGTACTGTTTAAGATTTCCAAGGATCACTCAAAATATTTTCCATCATGTCACAACGGGATCTTCAAAAGGTGGTCCTCGATAATCTCACAACATCGATGTTCTTTTGAGTTACTGCGATTTTTGTACGTCCTTGACTAGATTTGCCAACGACGCCGGTATGCCTCCATTGGAATTTTAAATACCAGCATTCTACCGACCTAAGATATGGTACTTAACAATATAAGTCAGCTGCTCCAAACACTGAAGTCTGCTTCATCACTAGAAATATAAGTCAACTGCTCCCAACACGCTAAAGTTAAATTTAGTCCTTTCCGAAAGTTGTAGAAAATTGTGAAAATCTTCCTTTGAGAATTCCATTTTTCCTTTCACTTTTAAAAGAACGTAGCGGTCAAATTATTACACCAATATAAAGTCCTTTAGCCGATTTAAGCTTCTAAACTCAGCGTCATAACGTTCAAAATTTTAAAATGCCAGAAAATATACAAATGACAAGATTTAAAAGGCGTGCTTCACATCAAGCACTAATAAGTCCACAGCGCGGGAACCTTTTTATTATTAATAACTACGCTCTCAATCATGATTCCGAACACTTTCCCGTGCTCGATTCGATTCACTCTCGATTTCGATCACAGTCCCGCTTTTGATTCCGTTACCCAGTCTCGATTCTAGTAGATTCCAATTTTGATGTAACTCTGATTCTGGTCTAACTCTCAAATCTGATTTCTGTACTGTCATTCATTTCGATTCCAAACACGCTATCAGTTTTAATTTTAGTCCCATACTCGATTCGGACCTTGGTCCCATTCTCGATATTGATCCTTCTCAGTTTCTAATATCGACTCCGCTCGCTCCTCGTCTCGCTTACGATTTAGATACCATTGCCAGTAACGATTCCAATTTGGATGAAGCCGGGGAAAATATTAGTATCGAGATTAAATTTAGGCTATATTAAAGCTATCCACGAGTGAAATTGACGTTAGTTATTTTAAACATAATAATTCAAACACAATAAAACAAATTTTAATCCATTACAAATGAAAAATAAGTTTTGAAAAGTATCTAAGAGGGCGATAAGGGATGAAATGTTTTATAGAAAATCGAAACCGCTATATGTATATTGTCCGTTTTACTTTTCTTTTTTTTTTTTTTTTTGATGTTTAAATCATTTATTCCGTTACTACGGAATTAACTATAATCTGTATGCGCTTTCCAAAAAAAATTGGCTTCATCTTCACATTTCTGCCATTAAAGATCCAAAAAATTCTTAAGACTGGAAGAAAGCTACACTATCCAAGAGTCATATGGTCCAAATTTTATTTTAATACTGCTAGCATTTGCTACTTGCAAATCAGAACCGTGACCGATAGATTAGAAATTGTACACAGAACGAGAAATAGAATTCAAAGCCGAAACCGGGATCTAAATCGAGTATGAGACCGAGATCAAAATCGTGTGTGGGACAAGAAGTAGAATCAAGATCGAGAATCGACTCGGAATTTCTTTAGGGAACATACCGAATACGAGGTGACCCGTTCAGGGAAGAGGAGGTTAAAATAGCAGGTTTGGTCACAGTTGGACGATGTCCTCGAGGAAAAACTCGCGCTTTATCGAGGTGTATTCAAATTATGGCGCACTTTAAACTCACAAGTGGCAACACTGACGCTGATTTAAAACTAGTAGTTTCTATATTCAGTCAATGGTAGCGTGCTGATATTGTATTCAATTTGTATTAAAAAGTAAGTTCCTTTTATAATTAGCTTTTATACAGTTTTTTCTTCTTGATAATTTTTTTTCACTTTTAATTTATGATACGCACGCACTATTAGCGTCACGCGGCAAGCACCGTATTGATAGACAAATGTATGCCAAATTAATTTTTTTAACTCTTTTTACAAAATATTGTTTGAAACCATATTTATGAATCCCTACGTGAAAATTAGAGGGCGGGAGGAGATGAGAAATTGTACGAATGGGTCACGTACTATGGGTACGTTCCCTTAGATCAAGGCTAGAATCGGAATCAAAAGCTGAGCCGCGATCGAAAACGAGAATGAAAGAAACTGACATCGAAAACAGGACCAGGGGCAGAATCGAGAACGATGTAGCGATCGGAATCTTGATTTCCTGGCGCGATATACATAAGGAATTCATTTTATGTACACACGAACGGTAACGCGGACAAAAGCTAGTTCCAATTATAGAAAAATAAGGGTGTTAATAATTAAAAAAAAAACTGTTTCCATATGTCTGACAATTTCCGACCGTAGAACTGGGAAATCCATGGCATTTATTTTATTTTGTGTAGGACTATGTTGCCAATTGATTAGGCAAAACTTTAACTTATTGTACAATCAAATAAAAACATTTAATTGCAAAACTAAGCGAGTGTAAAAGGTCAGCTGGTTAGTAATATTTTTTTTTAACCTAGTTATTGGGCACGTTGGCAGTGAGGGACGCTTCAATATCGTACATTTTGCAGGACAAACCTTATATAGTTTTTTATCAAATCAAGATTTAATTAAAAATTTTATAGAGAGAAAAGTTCGAACGAAGTAAATCACAAAGATCTGTTAGTAATCGTTCCTGCCATCTATAATCTAGCCCGTTAGTAATCACTAAAAGCTATTCAAGTGCAGGTTGCGCTACGCACAGTGAAGAATTCTGTAGTTGCCCATCACAATATACGGACTTTGAAAGATTTTTGTTTGGTACTATGAACGTTACTAAGTTCACAATTTAATGGCTAATAACATCTAAAAACGAGCCCACATAAGTTGAATGTAAAGGATGTTACGAATTTATATTTTCATAATTTTACATGGTTCTTACACTTACAACGCCCTGTAATTTTTAATGGAATTTCAATGAAATTTTACTTTTTACGGTATCCCTTGAGAAGGGGGTATCAGGGGATAAACGAGAAAAAAAAATTCATCCTCACTTTACATAAAGGGAAGTAGCCTAAAAAAATATATTTTCAAGATTTTAATCTACTACTTTGTCGACGTGACTAATGTGTATACCCATGTCCACTTACAGCTGTCTAGCAAAAAACAGTATTTGATCCGAGTCGCGGGCAGACAGACAGACTGCCGGACGGACGGATGGACATGCGAAACTTTAAGAGCTCCATGTTCACTGCAGGACCTTTATAAAAATGAACCTACGTTGTCTAATAAACTCTAAGGCAAAGAAAAATGTTTTTATAGTATGTTGATAGTACAAATCAAGTTTTTATTTTATAAGGTCCCGCCAAAAGCATATTTGTTGGCAACGCCTTCTAACAATACATTTCAGAATATTTATTTTGTTAAACATTTTAGTATTTATTAATATACTAAGCCAAGTAAAACGTATAATACTAGTTACGGTATACTATTTTAAACATTTCTATGATTTAATGTATGACATATTTGTTTTTGTATACAATACAATTTTAGTGCAATGTAATATTTGACATAAGACTTTTTCTACACATTATTGACTAACTCAAAGCAGTATACGAGTTCAAAATTAAAAAGGAAAATTATGCTTTCAACCCTATTTTAGTTATAAAATACAAAAAGCATTCTTATTAATTAATCGACAATTTATTTCAACTTACATAGTAAATTCTACAGTGTAATAATAAAAAAAAACAGTCCAAATTACAGCCAATGATACAGATTTAAAGATTTTCATGTGTAGAAAACATTTTATTAGTTAATTATATCTAAATGTAAATATGATCATTATTTTGCTATAAAATATCACAAATAATCCCAAAATTCCTAACATCTAGCTTTTTTTTATTTTAAAAACATAAAATAAAAGAGACCGGCAAACTGGCCTAGCGCAACTGACTACATATACAGATCATTCCTTACCAATACCTGCAGGTTGATAAGGAATGAATGCAGGTTAGTAGTCATCTTCAAAATCACTATCGAAAAATTCTTGAATATTACTGTTGATCAAGTTGAAATATATTGCATTCCTTGTACTTTTTGGGCGTGAAGTCCGCGTGACTGACCATTTTGAATTCCTCTCGGAAACAAAACGAACAAAGACAACCAAAAACCAAAGATACAGAAAAAAAACGACTGTATGTGTAAAAGTTACCAAACGAACCACATGCACCGGTGCATACTTGGTAATCCACTCGAATCCCCGCCAACGCATCGGTGCATCTGATATGCAATGTGTTAAAGGTATAGAAATTATTATTAAATCAATGTAATGACAAATGTAAAGTAATGTAACAAGTCCAGTATCCAAGCCACTATCACAAAATGACACTCAATACATATGTCAAATGTAAGCTAATTTGAAGAATTATTACCAACATTCAGTTCTGTTGAAACTAGTGAAGTCGAAGTAAAAGGTTTTCATTATTAGAAAACAGTAAGTGACCCTTAGAGAGTAGAACTCACTACCCTCTTTCTTGATACAGTTGTACAAGAGTTTGAGTTTGCACCAATAATTGTAAAGATTCATGATAATGATATGCACTCAGTAGGAATAAACAAAGATATCAAAACCAGAATTCTGAAACAATATCCTCAGACATTTTTCAGTACACATAGTTGTCACATCTTGAATTTGGGATAGCCGATGCAGCCAAAACATCAATTTAAATCAGTTTTTTATTTGGCTTTTTCCAGAGACTGTTTTATTCTCTGGAGCATCAAAGCAATGGGGAGTGATAAAGAAGTACATAGAAGGATTATTGTTGAAAAAGTTCCCGGAACTCGCTGGGAGAATAGAAGAGTTTTGCAACCGTTCGCTTTGACTACACTTCAGTTTATAATGCACTTCTAAATTTTTACGAAGATACAAATGACTCAGTTGCAGCGTCAGAGGCCTTCTCGCTGATTCAGAACATGGAATAATTTAAACTCAAAATTGCAGTAATTGCTTAGTATGACATACTGTTTGAAGTAAACAGTATAAGGAAGGCTGTCCAGTTTGAAACTATGGATTTCTCAAACGCATTATGATCCTTGAAAAACTGCTCATAATTTGCAAAACAGTACTGGATATTTTAATCTGCTTTTTAACAGAAATAGATCTTGAACTGAGTTAAATCCAATTTTTAAGCCAATCCGATCGTATACAAAAAAACAGTTATTTGTGTATGAAGCAGTACGTGAGACCAACTGATCCTGAAGAATTGTTCCAAACAAATATTTTTTACTCTATGTTTGATACAATTGACAATGCATTGGTCACTTTATTTAGAGAACAAAATACAATGAAAAATTATTTTTTTTATACATTACAAAACATATTGTGTTGAATATTGAAATACATAATTTTTTAAAACTGATCTCTAACTGGAACATCACAGTTTAAATGAAATTGTTATTTTTCCACATCTATGCAACTTGTCACCTTACATATATTTATAGATATTTGGTCGGCCTGACACTGTGAAAAATTACATTCCCTTATGTTTAAATGTAAAATATGTACAGTGTTAATCGAGAGTAAGCAACTACACAGATAGAACATTGAAGTTTGATATTTGAAAGGACACCACTTTGAAGCCTTGAATCAATTAAAAATTTTGTTGAACTCTTATCGCTTACATGTATTGTACATAAAAACTTTAAAAAATCATTCTATATCAGTTAGAGAAAAAATACATTCATATACATTAATACATTTTTTGTCAAATCATAGGACGATACCTTCTCTCACTAAGCACGACAAGTTTAGGTTTAAATAATGACCTAACTCTAAATAAATATTTTCTATTTCAAGAAAAATAGATGTTCAAATCTTATATGATTTTGTTATAAAATTGCAAGAATAATTATGGTTATTACAATTTAAATATAATGAAAAGTAATTGTATCAATTGTGAAACAAGTACAAATTCAGAACCACATAACATTGTAATAAGATTTTATAGGCATCTAAAATTAAAAAAAAAAAAACATTGTTTATTATCTAATTAAGATTTAAATATTCCATAGACCATTTTAAAAACAAACCAATATAATATCTGTTTAATATCATCAATAATTATTATTTTGTCGTTAATCATAATTTGTGAAAATAAATCAAGTCAATGAAAAAAAGATATAAAAATAGTGTTGTTCACGCGCACACTGGTCGTAGCTGCGTTTCCCTTAAGTTTACATATAGCTAAAACTTATTTTTAATAGTATGAATAACAAATTTCAATTTTGCTACTTTAGTGCCACAGCCACTATACCATCTGTTGTACTCAAATATAATTATGTAAAATATAAAATAAGCTAAGAATTTTTGATATATATATTAAATATGTACTGTTTCATAAATAAAATTTGCAACATTCTTTAGCTTTAAACAATGCAATAAAAAGACTTTCAAAATTGCATATATCACATTACAAATACATGCGATTTTTAATTTGATTTTCATGGTGCAAGACAATTGCAGACCAAACTTCACCAATTAATATAAACATATTTTAATCCTACCGCTGCCTGATAAGTCGTATGCATATTGTCTTATCATAGTTCATTCGCATTCGGACAAATGCACTCTGGCAGCGCTCTAACAGCAGAGTTGGCGTAATGATAAGCATTCTCGTAGATCCTACGAACTTGCTTAACCAACGGCGAATGCAATGTCGCGATCCATTCGTTCTTGCTCCTGTCTCCTATTACACACTGAAAACTGGATTGGAGATTCTCCTCGGTCGCTACTAACTCTTTGAGTAACCTGAAAAAAGCATTCTGTAATATTACTATTATAAAGTCTTTTGAGTGTTCAGCTCTTTAGTTTCAAAAATTAATGAAAAACATCTTTACCCAACTACAGCAAAACCAAAAGGTTTCTTTTAGTGGTTTAGTTTAGTTTGTAAGGTTCAAGCTTTCCTGTTGTTGATTATTATTATTAAGATGAATTCAAATTTAATTCAACCTAAAGATATAACTTGTTTATATTTTTCATCAACTGAAATCGGATTTATAATGATCAATTTCGAAGTCGTCTTTGTGTAAGAATGATCTGTTAACTTCTTATCATAGAAGACATGTCTCATAATTGTCATACATAAGTCACGATGCTCTTTTGTACTTTCACAATAAATACCGTGCCTTTTATCAAAGGAATGATCTCAAATTCAGAATAACCCGAATCATGTAAATCCAAAATAATTTTGGAGTTCAAAGTTTTAGTTATACATTTGTAATCAGATATTTATGATTTAATCTATTATTAATGAAAGAAAACTAGCTGAAATATGAAAAAAAAATATTTCCTTCTTTTGTGATCAACAATTTTGAAAAACATACATTTAAATATATGTGAAATTATATAGCATAAAATATGAATAAAACTCCTAAAAATCTCATACTTTTATTAATATAGATATATACCTTTCCGCTGCAACAGCTATTCCTTGCACTTGAATAGGGTTGACATATTTGTTCTCCACCTGCCACGGATTCAGCCATGCTGCTACTCTGTAACAAGTGCTTGAAGCTTTAGCATTCCATAGATATTCAAAATCATTGTCCGTTTATTCATCTATAACAAAAATTAATTAGGAATATATTTTTACATTACACTTGACTTAAGAGTCCTTGTAAAATACAGCACATATTACAAACTCTTACCGCTATTATAAAATTGAAAGCTTTCTAACAACATTAGTGTATCACATCACACATTACTCTCATGCTTTTATTGTAGATCTCATAAACAAATTCAGTCACTGCAGAAAGACGGTCAGAGTTTCATTAAAAAGTTATAACCAAAACAAAGAAACCTATAAAAAACCAGCTCTAAATATCAACAGGCAGACCACATCGCTTGTAGAACTGTTGATATGGAAAAGAAAGGTTCCCTCAAGTCGCGACCAAAAACTAGATGTTGCAGCGTGGCTTCACACTAGATGGAATTGGTAAAAGTTAAGGGTCCCTATTAATGAAAATCTTAGAGGTAAGATTATTTACAGCAGTAGACATCAAATGGCTAAAACAAACAAATAAATTAACATCTCATAGATACACAAAAATGAAACAATTCATCCGTTTTTAATTTATGTGCAAATAGACAAAATATGGATTCCAGTTAACAAAACTGTACAAACATAGTTTGTCTCAAAGAAAAACAATATAGCAGCACCAAATGAAATTAAAAAACAGTAACAGCATTATTTGATCCAAACAGAACACGTAAGAAGTATTGCCTGCACAAGGCCCTTATGATCATGAAAATCTGTTTCTGCTTATTTGATATAAAGAATTGCGTTCTATCAATCCTTTCCTGTTTTGAGTAACTTAAAGGAACATACATAGTAGAAATGTTTGGAATTATCTAGGCTTTTGTGAGGTGTGAAATATTGTGCAAATGTAACAACATGCAAATTATCTACACAATTGATTTTATCAAGACAAAATGCAACAATCTCTACAAAATATATACATCTATATCCAGAATAAAAAGATCCTTGAAGTAAAGTATTTTTTACAGATTTTAAGATTTACTGCATCTTCCATTTTTCCTAATTCCTCATTTTTCGACACAAGTACATGTTTCATTTGATGCATTCTGTGATTTGTAAAAAGTACTATACAAAACAATATCGATATCAATATGAGACATATTAAGATGTTTATTAAGTTGAAGAAAAATTAATTTAATAGAGAGAAATTTATTTAGACTATAAAAAAATAGATGCTTAGTCACAATCATTGAATTGTGTCTAATTTTAAAATTGATATCAACCGCACTCACTCGTCACCATGAATGAGGGCAATACATCGATTTCTCAACAACACGAATGCGTGAACAGCACAAGCCATGTCGTAACCTGGCCAATCCTGCTGAGGCAGCACCTCCATTATATCCGCTGAGAAACAAAAAAATGATGAATCAGATTATACATGGAGATTATACAACATTTGAGAAGCTCGCAAATAAAAGTAGGCAAGTCAATGTCTTAACCATAGATAGTGTTTTTGCATAATTTTATGCTTTATTCTAAAATATAAAAGATGCATTATATTATTGTGAACTGCACTCTCAAGTTAAAAAAACAAACAACCCCTTCTATGCGCCACGCTTTCACCGCTGTCGACCTTTTAGATGAGAGTTTACATTCTTTTTTGAGAGGTAACAAACGTTTGTTTATATCGGCCATGACATGTTTACGACTTGTATTCTAATGATTTATCATTTTCAGTTGATGAGTATAAATAGCGAAGTATGGGCGCGGACGAGTAGAGTTATATTTCTGTGATCGTCAAGTACGTGCAAGTCAAGTACGATCAACGACAAGCAGTCAAGTGGTTCTGTAGTAATTTATTAGGACTCTATGTTTCATAATACCCGCCTTCTGCTCTTCTGTGTTTCCTTTCATTTGACCTCAAACCTCGAACTCCCGATATGGTTATTACATAACAATATTTGAGAATGATTGTGATATCTTTTCTAAAATTGTTTAAATTTTTTGATCAAAAGAAGTCAAAGTAGTAAAAAATATGTGAAAATTATTTGTTTGTCTGCTTTTGTTCACCAGCTCCTTATTTCTAAAATAATAATGATATAATGTCTACAATACACGTTCACACAAACTGAATCAATGAACACTTGGGCCACTTCCTGGAACTCATTTTGGCAGATAATAAATTAAAATATTTACTTTCTGCTTACCATTCAATACTTAACTTTTCATAAGTAGATGAATATCATTTTTATTATTATGCCATTTTTATACCACACTGCAGGACAAAACCCTCTTACAATCTTTTTATTTCAGATTGAAATTGAAAGGCTTCAACGCAATATAACATAACACTTGATAGCCCATCTTTTTAATTTTAACAAAACTAAAAATATTGGCATATTTGAAATATTTTCAATTTTCATCTGTAAATACCTATTCCAGATTTCTTCAGATCTGGAATAGATAAAAACTATCTAATAAATTTAAATTATTTGGAGTGCAAATAAGTTTCCGCTGTTTTTTGTCAATAAAATAATATTTATTGTGAAAGAATGGTAATTTAATTTTAATCGAGGTATTGTCCATCACTAGCAACTACTTTTTTCCATCTTTCAGGCAGCGTTTGGATTACAAATCTGAAGAACTCCTTATCTTATGAGGCTATCCACGAATCAACCCAATTTTTGGTATCTCCATATGATGTGAACCACTGCTCTGACAGAGCACATCCATTGACTGGAACAGATGATAGTTCGACGGCGCAATTTCTGGTGAAGACGGCGGGTGGGATAGTACTTCCCAATCAAGTGTTTTCAAATAGTTTTTCACCGGAACCGCTACATGCAGACGAGCATTATCATGTAGAAGAAAAATTTTGTCGTATCTGGAGTAGTATTGAGGGCGTTTTTCGTTCAGAGCTCAGTTCAATATCGTCAATCGTGTTCAGAATAGAGTTCCAGTGATTGTTTCGTTTGGATTAAGCAACTCGTAATACACCATAGCCATGTGATCCCACCAAATATACAGCATGAGTTTTTTCCATGAATATTCGGTTTTGCCATGGATGTTGACGCATGGCCAGGCAGTCTCCATGATTTTCTTCTTTTTGGATTATTATAATGTATCCATTTTTCATCACCAGTGACAATTCGATGTAAAAAACGTTTTTTCTGCCTAGCTAGCAGCATTTCACTCATGCATAATCAGCGTTCAACATCTCTCAGCTTTAATTCATATGGAACCCAATTACCTTGTTTATGAATCATTACCAATGATTTTAAATGATGCGAGACTGCTTGCTGAGTGACTTCTAAAGTAAGTGCAAGTTCCTTTTGTGTTTGAGACGAATCTTCCTCCAATTCAGCATCCTCATAAATTTTTGGCCTTCCACTGCAATCTTTGTCTTCTATGTCAAAATCACCTTTTATAAACTTTTGAAACCTCTCATAACATGTTCTCTCACTCAAGACAGCCTCATTATATGCTTCTACGAGCAATCAATGCGCCTCAGCTGCAGATTTTTTTCAAATTAAAGAAGTAAATTAAAAGTTTCCGCAAATGATGCTTATTTGGCTCAAATTTAGACATATTTGGATAAAAAAAATATATGATGCAAATATGAAGTTAATGATATGATAGGGTTATGTTGTACTTGAATGAGAAATCTAATTTTCAAGCCGGTTATCATCTGCGTATTCTAACGTAAACCTCGTGCCGTGCCATCTCTCAAAACGGCGGAAACTCATTTGTACTCTTAATAGTATCATTCTCTGTCATTATATATTCTATATACTTAAGATTATTATACTTTTGGAAGCAATCAAATTAGTAGCTCTTTTTTTTGACAACAGTTCATTCATTTTGCTATTTTTCTCTGTTTGAATACTTTTCTTGCGAATTTTAACACAACATTTACAAATGCCTAATGGCAACTAGGAAGTGTACTAAGGCTTTTAATAACGTTTTTTGAACAATGGATCCCTCTGACTTACCTGAAACTTGTTCTTGTTTAGGTTTGACCCATCTTCTAAGGCAACTTGCTAAACTGGGCATAGCTACTGGCAGCAGTTCACAGAGTGTTGCATAATGGTCATATCTGTGAGACATAAAAAACACCATAGAGAAGTTAATGGATTTTATTTTATATTTGGTTTTCCAAATATAAAATAAAATCCATTAACTTCTTTAACCCCAACAATAAATTTTGACATGGACACAAGTCATTTTTAGTTTATACAACTTCCATTAAAACATATATAGAGACCTATTTATATATTTTATTACACAATATTATGAATATCCTATGCCCGACTGATATTTCTGTGGCTTTTATTAAATTTAATTATACATATTTTGTTGTATTCCTAAGTTTAACTGTTTAGTTTAAACTTAACATCTCAATTTTGAGCAAACTTGGTAATAGTTAAAAATACCTTCATTATTAAATGCATATTTACAAACCTAGACCAACCTGTGAGTATGACACCTTCAAAAGTGATATCAAATGGCTTTTCATCCGCCACACTTATCCATGCATCTTGATTGCTGACATATCGAGATGACGAGACCAAAATCTGGATGTAAAAAAATTATGAAATAACCTCATTTATGGTATTCTAAAAATAGATCATTAAAAAGAAAATTAATTGATATGTGCAAGGCATTAGTGGAAATTAACACTGTTTAGTTTCTGGAACATATCAGGACTAGTTTAAAATTTGCATGATAATAAAGTAATAAATATATTTCATAATGAATAACTTATTATAAACATTTTTATTACTCAATAATTTTGTGGCCATGACACAAACAACAAATGTTTATTTGTCCATTTGTCGTGCTTCACTTTTCTTAACATAGTTAAATACTGTTGCTATTTTCAATAGAGCCTTTTCCATTTTACAATTTCAGCTTTCATTTATGCATTATTTCAACTAGTCTGTTAAAATTTGAAACAATTGTAATCGACTAGCTTGAATTCTTCAGCCATTTGGAAGTCATTATGTCATCCACTAATTTCCATTTTGCATAAATGAGCATTAAAATGAAGTAGATTAGTTAATAAATACACATTTAAAACATAAATTTTCCAAAAAAGAATATTAATTACAGACCTGGGCACAACCGTTGGCACCTTTGAATGCAGAGCCTACCCATATGTGAGAAAACACTTTTTGATAGGAAGACCACATGGCAGGAGGTATATGGAAACAGTCTACTGGACTGTAATTCCACACTACGGGTTCAACCAACTCCCCCAGATTGTATTCTGAAATTTATTATTAACTAAAATTAAAAAGGTACACCGGTCACTATTTACAGAGCCGGAGTTAGACCCAATTTTCATGGGGACGTGAAAATCAAAATAAGGTGAGGGAGAACTTCTGATGATGCAAGAGGATAGATTTTAAAAAAATATAAAAATAGATACTATCAAATTCTTATTGATAATAATGCAAACATCTTAATAACTAACAGTGTAGAATTTAAGAAAAAGAAATTTCCTGCTTGTGGCATAACTTTTTCATAACTGTATCATGATCTAACATAAATGCTGTATCTTCAATAAATATAACTGCTGCATAAGCTTTTAGATTGTAAGATCTTAAACAAGGGCCATTGTTGACCATGTTTTACTTTACCACTAAACATATGAAAGAAATTTTTCAAAAGTTTATTCAGGTATGAATTTTTTTTAGCACATTAAGACCAATTATAATTAATGAAAGTTTCTAATAAGCCCGAAAGGAAGGCAAATGACAAATATAAAAAAGTCAATAAACATTTATTATTAGTTCTTATCTTTTAATAGATACTTTTTCCTTCTAAAACAATCTTAGACTCAAATTGAGACAAAAACAGCCACATACTTGATGTAATTTTATATAGTAATTTATTTTGTACAAGCTATACACATATATAACAATATATATGTGTATAGTTTGTTAGGGAATTCTTATTTCCCTTACAGTAATATTATATCATTACTTCACTAATGGACAATTGTAGTAGAGTAGCTTTCTAAGCATTTTATAACTATTTTTTTATACATAAATTATATACTACATTTATTTTTCACTTTAATCTACTACCCCACCCACACAGGTATAAGTTAAATCTTAATGCTAATCCCTATACTAAACAACTTCACAAACAGCTTACACAAACTGATATTCAACTATATTAAACTATTAAATAAATTACATTAAATTATTATATTTTCATATCCCCAAACACATCTTGATTGAATATAAATGATAGTAGAACCACAAACAAATCAAATTTATAATATTTGTTAACACTAAACAACTTACCTTGTAAAATGTCACTACTAATACCTCTCAGCATATCGTCCCACATCAATATACGTATATTAGGTCTTTTATCATGTATAAACAAAACCAAATCTCTTATATGCTGAAGATATAGCGATACAACCCCATGTTTGTTTCCTGTCGCGTGAACGGAGCAATCTTCACATACTCCATAATGCCAGACCTGTTAAATTTTTTTTTTTCAATTAAAACAGAAAAGGAAAATCAGGACTGAAAAATGTGGATGTATTTTCCCGTGTGTTAGTTTTTTATGAAATAGCCATAAAAACTTAAACATAAATACTTGATTTGCAATTCTTATTGTATTTCAAGTAGTTCTTGAAACTAAATTCTGCCTATGGGTGCCCTATTGTAAAATATAATTGTGTCATTCTACTTCTTAAGTTCTTAAATTCACATACCTAGATAAATAACTGTGCGATTGTGATATAAACAGTCAGTTGACCAAAAAGTAAAATGATGTAAATCAGTTAGATGGTAATGCTGATTCAATGAATAAGATAAACAACTAATTACAAGTTTGTTCGACCCACACCTTTGAATCTAGAGATATTATCATTTTTTTTATGGGAGCCAATCCATACTCGAAACTAAAACTGTGATTGGAAAAAATATATTCGCATATTTTTTGAAATGAAGTTGTAGATGTGACATATAATTGGATTTTAGACTTTCTTCTCATTCAATAATCAATTAAACAATCAATTATTCAAATGGCCTTCAATTGTGAGAAATTAAAAAATAAACCCCTGCAAAACCCCATATGAAAATTGATTCAGTAATTTTTGAGATTAGTGACTTCAAACATATAGACAGACAAAAATGTGTTTTTCTTATATTGTTTTAATTCAATTTTTGATAAATAAATACACTCAATGTCAAACATTTTTTTTTAATATATGAATAACACAAATTTAATTTTGAAAACTAGAACATTGCACATCCCAATACATCCAATGTGTAAAATGTAACTAGACAAAATCCAATATTGGTAGTTCAATTAATATAAGTAGCGCACTACTTACCTCATCGGCACCAATATGTAGGTGTGTAGCATTGGGTTGCGCATCTAATACTTGTTCCAACATAGCTTTGATCAAAAGTTGTGACTCTGGTTTCAAGGGGCATATCACATTCGGTGCTTGTTGTATTTCTCGTAACGTGCTAAATTCATTATGTTTAAGGACAAATTCCATATGGCCAAAAGTTTGAACTAACTGAATCTGGAAATTAAAAAACATTTTTAAAGTACTCGAAAACAATTTTATAAAAAATGTAGAAATTTACATTGATGTCCATAATCACTTGAGCTAATCAATTTGTTTTAATATTGTTCTATTGGAAACCCTACTTCAACTAATTTCTTTCACTAATAATTATTAATGCACATAGGTAGTAAATTTTATCTTAAACTATTCAAACAATGCATTTAAGTACATAAAAATATTATGTCAAACTTTGATATTATTATACAAATTTGAGTTAAACTTTAACAGTTACATGAAAATCATTTCCCATTTTGCATTCACAACTTACATGACCAGTTAAATTAGTATATTTTTTACCCTATTACCTCTGGTTATTTTTGAAAGAAGTATATTATGGTTGTGCTAAGGGCCATCCATAAATTACGTCACATAAATTATAAGGTTTTGGAATCCCTCTCTACGTTCTTGTCAAAGGTGGTCATACGTAAATGAAAACAGCAGTTTTTACATTTTTTTTATTGGACAAAACCAAAGACAGACATAACCCTTGTTTCGTTATCGTATTTCAGATTTGACGTCACAAAGCATTTGACCTGCTCCTTGTCGCGCATTGTCACATTTCGTTGAACCCCCCCACATCATCGTGTGACGTAATTTATGGATGGCTCCTAATGCAATTATTGTAATTATATATTTTTATAACAAAACCTAGGTAATACTTCTGAACCTAAAATGACAGGTTTAGTTTTAAAATTATTTTATATGATTAACAGGATAACTATGACTTACAAAGCAAAAATAAAATTTATTTATTTATTTATTTCAAAGCGACACCTAATCATCATGTGGTTCTTAAGTAGAAAATGTTGAATTCTTAAAGAACTATTTGAAGTTTCAGTCTTAGGAATTATTGAAAATGTCATAAATTTCAATTTACTTTTGTTTCTCAAATTCACATAATATTTATCTTAGGTTCATAAATGTTGAGCTGATGTTAGTCATTATAAAAATATAACACTCACAACTAATAACCCATTTTCTTCAGCAATCTGCATAATTCTATTAACCTCGTCCATTGTATAAACTCCTTCTTTTATATAGATACTGCCAATATTAGCCAATTCTCCAGAATAAGGAAAAGTATCTTCCCATTCCAAAAGTATTCCAGTTGCCCCCCATGACTTAATACAGGGTAAAACCTGCAATAAAATTAATTATGTAATTATAAAAAATAAATTAAATAAAAATATTCGACAAAAATTAAAATAAAAAGTCTTTCTAAGTAAAACATACATATATGGAAAATAGAAAACTTCCAGAAAACATTTCACATTACAAGAGATATGTACCACAAACCTGCTCTAGATAAGGTAACTTTAATGGAGCACCTTTCAAATCGAAATGCACCAATCTGCGTGGAAAAGTTTACATTAATGCAACAGCCAAAAATAAATATGAGTGCTTATTTATCAACATATCTATATGTATTACCGCTGCATAATTAACCGACTCTCAGCCATATTTTGAAGATTAACTACAAGAACAATACTATAGAATAGATTAATTCAAATAATTTAAAACCGATTTACAATTATATAAAAAATGATGTAAAAAACACTAAATACACTTCAATTTTATATTTTGTTGTTGTTCAATTTGCCGACATCAAGGCCAGTGCTACCGTTCCTAAATCCAATCTACTGAAACGCTTAAGAAAATCTACTAAAAACTACCAGATAAGGATTAATAAGGAACCTAATCTAATCCTACCATGAAAAATACTAAGTTATATATTGATCATTAATCTATTTAAGAAAATAAAACAGGATAAATTGTTTAACTTTCAAATTAAATATAAAGTAACTTAACAATTAACCTAATCACTAAATAGTTATTTAGTTTTTTTTATATTTGACACTCACTATGATGAGTGTCAAAATTGACATCTTAATCATAATTAGGCATTTTCTTTCGTCCCACTTTGTACAACTTTTTCACTATTTTACCATGTAGTGGAAAGCGAATACAGCCACCTATATTTTTGACACCCTGTTCAGCATGTAAAACTGCTGCAACTGATTAAATACGTAACATGTTTCTGATTTTTTGCTTTATTGGAAAAAATATTTTCACAAGTAATATTTACCACAGGAAAGAACATCAATGTTTTAGCAAATTGACGGATATTATCATATTTTAATTGAAAATTTGTGTTTAGTTTATGGACCTTTCCCAAGAAATTTCCATGTTCACTATATTCGGATTTTGACTCAAAGACAAAGATGGTAAAAGATACGATATCTTTGAATCAAATTTCATTTGTGATAATTCCTCATACATCATTTGATTTTTGCAAACATCTACTATATTGAAAAATTTATTGAGGACTGGTAATAAAGATGTAAATAATTGTAATGCAGCAATTTGTGGATCCAAGATCTTTACGTCTTCTAAAAATGAATCTAATGGCAATCTGTTAGTGTTTGCTTACCGAGTTTTCTATTAATTTAATAATACCAAATAAAAAATTCCTTCACCTCTTGATTTCATAACTGAATCACCTTTTATCAATACTTTTTCGTTATAACATTGATTCCTAGATTCCGTTTATCAGTAAAAAAGCAAATTGCGGACAACCTAGGTCAATCATTTGAAAAGGTATGTTTTTACACAATAATTTTTCAAATAGCATTCCAGAATCGTTATACACATATCATTAACGTCTTTGTGAAGATAATGTACAACACAATAATCGCATTGAAATATTACGTTGTTGACAATGTTTAAAATATAGTCCAGAAGAAGAAAATATAACTTTATGATTTTCTCATATAAGTTTGTCAATAGAAAGTCAGCAGAAATGTTACATTCTACCAAAGCTTGATATTAAAAAAATAGCTCTAGAGCTGACCATTATTCAAGTATACGGTTAATATATTGATGCAAAGAAAGCCAGTGTATATCTTTATGGCAGAGAATTACGTTTTCTAGATTGTACAAATTCCTGAAATTTGATAAATTCGCGAGTTGTTTTATCGCAAAAAAATTCCAAAAAATGCAAAAAAAAATATACGTTAATGCATAAGGTAGTCATCATATTAAATAATACCAAAATGTATCAAGTTTTTTATATAAAATCTTGAAATATACCATATTTTTAAAGACACTAAATAATCTACTAAATTTGAATAAATCTACTAAAATAGTAGTAAAACTACTAAAAATGATAACGCTTTTACCGATCAGGGCTGCCAAAAAAAAATATATTTTTTCCGTCGCATGCTTTAAAAATAATTAAAATTAACTTTCATTTTATGCCTAATACGTCTACAAAAACAGAAACAAAAGTGCTAAAAGGGCTCAAAGAAACACTCTTATTAAATAACATAATAACAAATTAGGTAGATTAATTAAGATATCTAGTTGTATTATCAAGATATCTAGTCGTCGTATATATTATAATTGACAAACATCATGGTAATTTTGATCATCACAATGATTTTTCTTTTCCTTTTCTTTATATTGTCTATCATGGTTATATATGCATATATATATCAGTGGCGGTCATTGGAATTTGTGTTAAGATATGCATGAAACAGATAAATCCTATATACACTTCAGATATTGATTATATTATAAAAAAAAACTTGCCCAATAAAGACGTTGTTTTCGATGACGCGCGGTATTTTCATGAATTAGCCGGAATGAGCCAATTTTTTCGTGCTACCGTGAGAAAAATTCGATATGCTTTTAATAATACTGAAAAAACCGTTAGTTTCGCTGATAGGTCAACACGAATTAGAAAGAATCAGATTTAAAAGATGAGCAGAACACCAAACAAAAATGACTAAAATACGACGTTCTTTAATTTTAGGTTGGACACCGTTTTGCTCAGAAGACATAACTGCTACCCGTCATAAGTTTGTACTATTATTTTGGATAAACATTCACATTTTTCGAGAACATGTAGAAGTAGTGAACTCATTGAAATAGCTGTGCGATCCAACCTAACATTCACGTATTTTATGAATCGGTTAACTGCTTTGGAATCTACAAAATATCGCAATATAACTAGGATACTGTAAGTCTTCCACTGACATCTGACGTTTCATCAACAATAATCGCTATAAAATCCTTTATGTGCTTTTTTATTGTGTTCTATATCAATGAGCCACTTCTAGAAATTAAATAATTTTGAAGTCTGTAAAAGCCTGAGTGGCAGTTTGTTAATGACTTTCCAAAATACCATAATATTTCGCCAACAAACCGTTCCCAAATAATGTCCTCTATTTAAGGAAGAGATAGTTTCATCACGTTCTCGAAAAAGTACTTCTTGTTCACCCAAAAAACATATCATATTGATTAAACGTTCAAAAATGTTACGATATTTATCTACTTTTGAAGTGTGTTTCTAAATATCTATTGTATATTATATTAATATTGGCTTTTCAAACTTTTTTTTTATGCGAGTTTTATCAAAGTATGTAATTTTAAGCAAAATGACAAGTGTTTTTTTTAATTGATCGTGTTTTTAACAGCATTTGCATGCAAATCAACGTATTTGTGATTATTCCAAACCAATTTCGTAGTTGTGAATAAAAATGCATGGAAAATGTAACAATCTATTTTTGTGTATACAGTAAACCAACTAAACATTTCAAAATATTTATTATTCAATTTTCTACATACAATTCCCATTTTTTGAGTCAAGTTTTTATTTGGTAACGGCCGGCCGATTTCGACCTATTTATCAATAACTCCAATAAAACAGTAAAACATTAAATTTTTTAGTTTGTAGCCTGACCGTTGCAACGATTGACTGTTGAAAACTTTTATTCTCCCGCGCTCCGATAGCAATGGACGCCGGTCATCTGCTAGCGGCTTTCTTGTACAGACATGTAAATTCATAATAAATTTTGCACCAAAACAAAACTATTTGCACAATTACAAATAATTGAAATGAAACAATATATAAAAATAATATGTAAAATCAAATCATACAACAAAGAACGAAGAACGAAAGTTTGGACTTGATTTATACATAAGTCTTTAAATATATATTACATATATGATGGTCCAAACGTTTCTACATATTTTGGTATATGGATCAAGTAGAAGTACCTACGGTTTTCTTGGTTTATAGTAAAAAACGAAACATGACGTAGAACCGTAAAAATAATACGTCGCAGACTAAGTGCTCGACGCTATTATTGTTGATAACAAAGTGAAAAATAGCTATTTTTCTTTGTTTTTCCAATGGGTATCTATTCTGAAACTTTGCAAAAATAACTTCAAAAGTGGAAAAAATCTTAGATTTGTCATTTAACAATGATCGCATTTGCAATGTTCATGTTGAATAGAAAAAAATATTAATTATCTAATGGATAATTAATAGGAAAATCTCAATAAACTTTTTTGACCGCGAACTATTTATCTATCGCCTTTCATTTATCTATCCCCTAAGGACCAGAACTTTTTCATTCCTGAATTTTAATATTTAATATGTTTAAATAATATTTTTTGTTAGTGTACGAAGTGGACGTGGCTTGTGAAAACCAGAGTATCCGTTTTCGGATATATTGTCAACTCTTTGGGAAAATTATAAATATTGGTCCTACAATTCTGGGAGTCGGGACTTTTTTTTGGATTTCTTCCTTTTTTTGAATCTTTTCGATTTAATAAATATCCAACTTAAGAAAAAAACAAACCCAATTTTTAAGGTTAATTTTTTACACATTTTGCGAGTGGTATTTCAATTTTTTTTAAAAGCGTCTACATGCTGTTTCGAATCGAATGACACCTCGTTTATATTTTTAGGAACCTTAAAAAAAAATGTCCTAAAAAGCTCTTGTTGACGGTTAAAAAATATAACATGAAATTATTTTATAAAATTGATTTACATGGCTTAAGTGTTTTTACATTATAATTTTATCATTTAAAACTACTAAGAATGACTTCAATAACATTTATCATTATTATTATTGATATCTATAGCTTTAAAGTTACGGCTGGCTTTTTTTATAATTTTTAAAAATCTTTTACAATAGTTCTATATAGAATTAGTTTTATTGAACAATCTACGATCACTAGCTAGGTAATAATGGAAAATTATTTTTTTTAACATTATCGATGTCCAAGTCTTTCAATCTTGAAATTGTAGTATGAATGCTTGAGCGGTTAAAAAGCCTGACACGAAATCATTTGACCATATTGTTTTTACGTAATTTAACTAAGTCATTACATAATGCTATTCACTTTTCGTTCTTTTTTTCATATATCTACCCCCGTAACATGACTACTGTGGCCCTTACGCATCTAGCTCTTTCCTTGTCCTCAAAATTATTCCTTTTCAGTTCCATACACATCTTTCGCTAAAGTACTCTATTGTATAAGGTGTTAATTCGCGGAAATCCATAATTAGACGCTTGTCTGCAGCATACGTCAACATGGAACATTCAATCCATCGCTGATCCTCGAATCTGCTCTTCCGCTACAAATCCCTATCCAATGAATTGAATCGAAAGGATTGACAAACATCGAACATCTAAGCAAGAGGTAATAGTTCATTTATCTTAGTCTGCTAAATAGGTATATTGTTATTTCTATATACGTTTCATGCCAACTAGGTAGGTGGATCGTTAGGAAAATGCAGACAGTCACATCCACTAGGGCGTAAGGAGAGTTAAAACAACCGCTAAATGCACTCCAACCAGCTCATATGACATGCAGTCATGCACTAGGCAATATTTTGAAGGGTAACGAAAGCTCCTCAGCCAGTATCCACAGACAACCACCAATAGACATGCCTGTCAATATCATACTAACCATCACCAACCATTGTCCAAATAGTTAGAGGCAAGCGTCCAAGAATGGCGATTTATGAATATTGATTTGTTATGGAGCATATTATTATTATCTTTATGTTTAAAAATTTCAAAAGATTCCCAAACTTTTAAACGTAGATAAACCCTTTTCACACACATAAAACATCGAACTTGTGATCGTTATTGCGTTTATGACCGGTCTTTTACTCTTTGGACGGTAAGGTTTTCTATATTTACATTTTTTTTATTTACATCATTTCCTTGTTTACATTTGCATTTTTATAACTGAATATGTCTTTCTGTTGTAGTATATCCTTACTCACAAATTATTGACTTGTCCATATAGTCGATAATTATATTATATTAGCTTACAATTTGCCTTATTTTCTTAGAACTTATTTCTAAATTTATTTTTAGTTTTTCTGTGGATTAATTTTGTTACTAAACATTTCCGATCAAATTTTGAAACCAATTTTATTCCCTTTTTACATTTTCTAATTCATTTAACATTAGCTATATTTGTTTTCTTCGACATATCAAAAAAATTTTCCACAGTATTATTCCATTTTTAATAGTGTAAGGCAAGGTAAAAATCAAAAGTTGATATACTTCATTCGGAAATTGTGTAATACCCTTTTTTACCGTGTAATTGTTTAATAAGACTCAAATTTATATAGGAACAAATCTGTTATATCCGCAGGGCCCTTAACCTCAGATTCTTATCTATTATCAATTCTAGGTGACGTATTTCACTAACCAGGATTATCTGCCCACCATTCATGTGCACCACTGGATTGCCGTATTTAAGTTTCTTAGTCAGCACCCTCGAATTAGTTCTCGATAGCGCGAACCTCAATTTATTTCGACTCCCCAACATGGCACGTGACTTAACGCGTTTGGCATTCTCCTTCACTTATGAAGCCGACTGAGCGGAAAAGATGAAAGCACTTGACCTAGTACTTCTCCTGAATTGGGTTCAAGTAAGACATCCTGTAACGGAACCTGTAGATAGGCTCTCACCGTCTTCTGCAGAGCAAATCCGCTTCCAACTTGCAGTCTGCGACTGCTGTCCTTTTGTAAACCTCTTTGGCTCGGACGTTTATAATATATTCGAGGAGCAAAAGAGCTGGCGAGCCATCAGACTAAATGGTCACCGCCTCCCTTGGACACTCGTAATCCCAGAGAAGTCACAGGTGCATTTCCGTCCTCTTGGAAGGAACGGAATATCTAATAGGGGATAAGGTCGATGGATCGGGTAAGGGGAGTGAACCAGTTGAAACTCATTACTGTGTATAGAAGGAAAAAAAACTCTTTCTATTTTGATATTTATTAAAGTTTCTTTAATTAACAATGCCACCCTTTAGGACTAAGTACTAAAATAATATATTTCTAAAATACTTTCTCATTTCATTATAAACGTATTAAAAATAAAAACACATATTTCAAGGCAAGTACATGGTTTAAGTGTAAACATTTAGGTACTTAGTAAGTAAGAATTTTGATGAACATAAAACCTATAAATTTTTCGTTCACCATTGCTAATACAGTCCGTCTGAGAAACTAATGAAGACATTGACATTATATCAGTCTCCTTTGGAGACGTCAAAATCTAAAATCAAAAAATAAATACCTTTTATCTCAACACACAGATCTACACTAATTACAAAAGCAATTCAAAAACTCTTAAATTTATATTATATTATTAAGACAATAGTGGCAGACAGCTATATATACGCTCCGTATACGCGGAGCCAAGAAACGAATGTAAGTTTTTAACTTTCAGCATATTATTTCAATTTCCTATCATTGCAAATCGTTTGAGAATCTTACAGTGCCCCTGGTGGTTGTTTTAAGCAACTCACGAATATCTATATAAATAACAGTGAAAGCAGAGATAGTAATAGCTGAAAATTCACATTGGACTGCACCTACATAATATGAAATACACCCCGTGGAGCACATCCCATATCCGTCGGCGTAATTGGCGCTCGGACTATAATGCATAAAATATCGTTACACGCTAAATAATAACGCATCTAATTCTTCGCTTAGATCACACTGCCTCATAATAAATACCTATTTAAGACTTCACGTACAATAAAAACGCAACCATCGCTACTTTCACGTACCAAACCACAGTGAAACCGACACTAAAGTAATTGCTTTCATCACACCTGCGAGGTCATTCTTATTCAATTGTTTTAAATTCAATGCTCATATCAGAAATAGCACGTGTCCGGTAGTTTGAAATAATTTCTTGTGTTTTTCGCATTAGACTCCATGGTCACAAAAGCTTACTCCTACATTTATAGATGTGTGGATACTACATCCTAAAATACAATATGTTTAAAAATATAAAAGTACACAAAACAAAATATTTTCGTTATTTATAACATTAAAATTAGGTACATAGGCACCTATTGCATCTACTTCAGAAATACTGATAAAAACACCATTATTAATATTGCCAGTTGGTGACAAACATATCGCAATAAAGTCAGGTCATATAGTGTGACACCAAACATATTCATTTGACCTGGGCAGTCATTTCAAATACTGACAAGTCGAACACCGAAATATCACTGACCCTAGGATATTCTGACAACTAGACATTTTGTTGTTGACAAGTACAAGGTCTCAGTTAAGACTCTATTCTTATATTAACCCAATGATTGCAGTAGCTACAATACTTTACGTACATAATTTAAAAGAAAAAAGTCATCCATTACTTAATTGACACGTTGTATGTATCTTATTGAAGATGCACCTATGGAACTGAGTTAATTATCATACGATATATTGTAGTACGTTTTAAGAGGATACATTGAATACAAAAATTAAATAGGAAAGCAAGTTATTTATTGAAAAGGAATAACCAAACATATACCAAACAAAATTACAGCGCACGATGAAAGTTACATAACAATCGATATCGACTATTTATTTAATTCAGCAGAGAATAACGAAAGCCAAAAAGTCTGCTCGTGTAATGTACCTAACATAATTGCGTGCAATTGACTGATCAATCAACAATGACCAAGTTTAATAATTGAAGAATCGTGTACGAGTGAAGGGAATTTGTTCGAAAGTGTATGAACATGTTTGGTGCAGACTCGTTAATGTATATGTAATAATCACATATCATAATAGTTTCAAGATATTTGCAACCATGTAGAAATGGTTCTGTGAAATGATGTAAAGATTTAGATAGTAATACCTTAATCAAAAAGAATTTAGTCTGTCTCACATTAAATGGAAACTCTTTTACAGAACTTAAAATGGAGTATGACATATGTAGTTAATAATATCAATATTTATTTTTCTTTAAATATCTTCTTGTTTCAAATTTTAATTGTCTTATACAAAAGCAATTTTATTACTTGACATACTAGCAAAACAATGATAACATCATATTTTTTTTATACATGTGTCTATGCGTAGATGATAAAATGAGTTGATTATAATTTTTTCTATAAATTTCGTTTATTAACTTAATGTCTGACAAAATGTAATACAAAATTGCGATAATATGTATACCCATATATGTCGTCATTCGTTATATTAGTTTGTTATTTATCAATAAGGTGAAATCCCATTATCTTATAGTCTATTTCATTGGCAGGTTAATGGCTCCATTGTAATACTATTAATATTGAGATTATATAGAATATCCTTAAGAACATCCAAACTGAAAAGTTTTTTTACATATGTAAAAACTCTGACAAAAAAAAATTACATGTTACGCTATAGATAAGTCAAAGTAATAAAATTATACACAATAAAACTGATATGAATATAATGCAATTCTTTAACCGAAGGTGTAAAAAATAGTAAAATAAGTTGTCATTTAATGGGCCACGATGATCCTAACACTAGGATCAGGTTCAGGAGCAGAATCCTTGGCAAGCGGGGCATTTCCACACATCCGGAAGTTTCTGGTGAAGGGTATGACAGCGACGAGAAGACCGGATATCATCACCCAAATGCCGGCCACGTAGAAGGCAGAGTCCCAGTAATTAGTCATGTCTTTTAAACCGCCTGCCATTGGTGGGCCGACTAAATGGCCCACACCTTGGCTGAGTAGAACTAAACCGTACGCCATGGTGAATCTCTCCAGAGCTATTAATTCTACTAGAATACTGGGCGTGTATGAGTACGAACTTGAGAACGTAAGACCGAAAACTATAGCATTTATAGCCAAGAGATAAAAGCTGTATGAAGCTTTCGGGTCCGTAAGTCTAATGATGACGGGGAACAACATAATTGTAAAACCGCATATGATAAGGCAAACGGCGTAAGTCTTGGTCACGTGCACCCAGGGTTGGTCACCAGCCCAACCGAGGCCAATTATTCCAATTATAGTGGCAACACCAAATATGCTCAACATTGCAGCTCTCTGGCTTTCCTCGTAACCTTCATCCTTCATGAAATCCGGCAGATAGAAGTACGGTACGATGAACCAAATGAATAGCACGATCGTAGACAGATTCATCATCAAGAAATGAAATTCAGTGAACATTTTGAAGTCGAAAGTCCTATTTATAACGTCCAACGTTCTTGATATCCAAGTCTTTTCTGCTTGATTCTCCTCAACAGACCACATGGAGTTACGATAGATGTCCGGACAAGAGGACGCACGCAACTTGTATTTGGCAATGTTCATCATTGCACCACGATGCATAATAGAATTGCGATGGACTCTTATATCCTTCAGGTAGTGGTGGTCGGTGAGCTGCTTTGAAAACCAGTCCTGACGCGTGTTGGCCGGTTGGATCGTTGCGGTTTTATTCTCCGGTATCGGTTGAAGTAATTTCTCTTTCACCAGGTCCAATTTAGTTTCGAAATCTTTTTTCTCCTTTTTGCTCAACTTCAATTTCATGGACATCCTAACTGGCTTATTTTTGGAGACTTCAGCTTGGGGTCCGACGGACAATTGTTGTTCGGAACTGCTTCTCAGAGCCAGCAAAGACGGATAATTTTCTAACACCACATTATACAACTGCTTGTTGGCCATTAGTTGATCCAGCACTTCCGCTGGAAGCTTTTCGCTCTGTTTTAAAAAGGTAGGTAAATTGATAACTGAAGCCCCTTTTTGCTGTGATAAGTCAGCATTCATCTTCGTCGCGTTGTCTAGATCTTCGGCTTTAGCGATAGATGTCACTAAAGTGGTCAGTATATACTCTGGTGTTTCACCACTTTCCATCAAACTCTTCAATTCCTCCACACCAGGGAACACAGATTCGCCACCGCCAGATTTCGCTGATATCGATGCCGAACTTAATACTCTTTTAGATTTATTTAATTGCCTTTGCTTCTTTTGTTCTGTGATCCACCATTCGGGATCACGCATGACCGCACCACAAACGCAAACATTAAGTACAGTGCCGGCCAACAATATTATAGCGCCCCTCCATCCATATTCATCTAACAAATAAGTAGTCAATGGAGCATAGACGAACGTGCCAAAACCAACGCCACAGGAACCGAGACCGACGGCAAGGTTGCGTCGTTTATCAAACCAATAGGCGATCGATACGACAGCTGTTACGTATAACAATCCCATGCCTAAACCGGCCATCATTCCGTATGTTACACAGAGCACTTCCACGGAAGGGCTAAAAGCAGCGGCCAGAAATCCGATTGTCGAAGCAATGCCACCGACTATGGTCATTTTACGGCAGCCGTATCTGTCGACTAAAGCGCTCATTACCGGGCCAGCTATCAGTGGCACAGATATGAATAAACTACCTATGAGAGATGTTTTCGCCTGACTGCCTTGGAAGGATTCTAGAAATTTCTCATGGACCAAACCATACGAAAAAGCTAGTCCATCCGCTACGGTAGCTATGAGAAATGATGCGATCACAACCACCCATCCCCAGCCACCGTCTGGAATTTGGGGCGCCGATTCCGCGGGCGGTTTGCTCGAACAAATACTGTCTCCATCACCCAGGCCTAAGAACTTGACACCCTCGTTTGTGGATGCACGATCTTCTTCCTTCGGGTCTCCATTTTTTTCTTTACTGTAATTGACCGTAAGTAAATCATGACTCGGTTTATCGACAGCCGTCTTAGCGTCCGTCTTTATAGAATTTACCGTATTGAGATCAGGTTTTTGTAGATTCACTGCCTTCACCTCGGCATTCACTTTTCCATTGCCTTTGTAAAGGAAAGGCGTATCCGCTTTTGCATCGTCCGGAATGTTCCATGCATATTTCTTATCATTCAGAGGTACACCGTTGATGTGGGTTCTTTGCGAGTCCATCGGGAGCTCGGAACTTCGTGTACCTACAACGGTAGTCAAATCGAGACTGCTGGTATCGCAGTTCAAGCGCTGTGGTCTATTTGAAAGAGACGACTAGTTCTCGCGACCAGTGTCTTAATCTCGGATCTCTAGCGGAATAACGACAGGCGTTTTTAATAGAATTAACGACAAGAGCGTAGGGCTTATTTCCTGTGGTGTTCATCAAGGACCGGCTCGTCCTCGATTTCAGACCTTCGAAAACAGCACTTTCGGGCTTGCTACTGTATTTTGATACTCCTCCTTCGTTGAAATCTTTCGACATGCAGCTTATAAGTATTCTGTTGTTAACATGATAAAAGAGGCGCCAAATGAATACATCACAAGCGCTGCGGGTAGACAATGCGCCTATTCACATCCGACACACATGCACAAAATCGCCATCGCCCCACGCCGCAGTATTTCAAAAACGGATGCCGTTCTCGTCACTCCTTCGAACGATAACAACTCATCATACTTTACATCGGATAATTAAAAAGTTAACCGTCGATCAGACGTCAAACGGACACAACGACACCGCCGCGGCCGGCGGCAGACGTAAACACTCGACGGACGCGACCGTCCCACTTGTGCATCGTCCGCGTTAAACGGATCACGACCCGAGGCGGCGGGTGCTGCGCGTCCTCCCGCCGACGTCTCCCAAGGCGAGACCGTCTGGTACGCAAATAGCCGTCAAAACGCGACGTTTCGGGTGTTTTGCGTCACGCGCTTGGCAAAGGTCCGCGGCCCGTGTTGGGTTGCGTCGCCGACGCTCGCAGTCGGCCCGACCGTCGATTCCTACTCGCGACGAATCGCGAGATCGAGACAACGAACAAAATGTCGGAGCGAATGTGTGCGATGGTAGGGTCGCCCCGAAAGACAATCTAAATCGGTGGCATATTAGAGAAGGGCCAAATTTTAACAACTCGAAACCGACGAGTTTGCATGAAACAATTGGTGGATGTCAGTGAGGCGAGGGATAATTGCAAAGATCATAACCATATGGAAATCTGTGGTCTCTGGATACCCTTTTGGGAAATAATTTCTATATAATAACGCAATTTTATAATAACAAAATATTAACTAGCCAACTCCATTGAATGAAATAAAAAAACAAGCGTAAAGGTACTTATTTACGCATGTGAGAATTTATAATTATAACAAGATTCACGATGTAAATTGCCAATCTTCAGAAATTCATGTATATGAATATATACTTATTACGACCCAACATCTATTATGTTTACAACACGTAGTAATATCATATAATTACATTGAACGACTAATTGAATTAGACACTACACGTATGGCTCGTTGGGTTGTTAGTGTACACAATACACTTTGAAAACTTCACGCCGCACCGACTTCACGGTGTGAAAATACCCTATGAGCCGGCCCTATTAGCATTCCAAAAGACGCATAACTTCAAAAATCATAATATTATGTACAAATATCAAAGACTGCACAAGCGGTCGATGCAATGCCTCCGGAATTAGAAAGTTGTCGGCTGCTTCAGGTTTTATCAGCCCACGCGCCGCCGAGTCGTACGGTGACCTCCCACATTTTTTTTCCTTTATTTCATCTTCCCTCGGAGTCCAGTCTTGAGGTCCAGATCTTGGACCTCGAGACTTCTACGCTGGCCCCAATAAGCAACGAAGGCTGCGTCCGATCGTTCTCCTATGCGACGAAGACGTCCCGAATCAAGAGTTTAAGGCGATATCGCAATGAAAAGAGGGGGACGTCCCCGCGCGTTCACATCGCGAATGGCGGGCACCCGACCGATGAGTAAACGAGTAAGACTATTGACTACGGAAAATGAAATAGCAGTAGCGTAGTGTAGAAAAGATACAGTAGAATTTCTTCTTTGATCTTGCACAATACGCCGACAACGTCGAATGTATATATGGTAGGGTTGTCTCAAGGAAACAATTCCTCATTATTATTTTATCAGTATCGTTACGTATATAAAATAACACAATCACCAATACAAATAGAAAATAGCGTTTGAAGATGGTTTGAATTATTATTTACAAATGAGCAGCAGAAAGGGATTTACGACTTTTTTTTTATTTAAGTTTTCGATTTTCGAATTTTATTGTGTAGTGTATCTGCATTTTAAACCGAAACCTTAGTCAAATATTAACCAGGAAAACAAAAACGCGGCTTGCCTTTGAAATTAAATTTTTTGTGACGTGGTAACCCTTCACGACAGGCCCCGTTCGATTGCGACTAACCCGAGACGCGACCTCCCCCCGCACTCACTTACCGCACGATCGCTCTTGTCTAGTCGGCTCAGTCTAATCTTTGTATCCTTTCTTCCTCTGTGGCAGTAGTGCGCGTGGCCTCAGAATATAAAAGACGTAAGCGCCAAACCACATTCAATTCGTTCAAAATAAAACGACGCTAATAAATCAAAAAACTGTTTTACCAGTTGGCTAAAAAATCGCTAGTACCATTATGCTAGTACTATTATGCTGAAAAACAAGTACAGAGAAATCCGTTACCGATTCCGAGTGACAGCTGAAAAGGCAAATTATCAGAGTATGTTTTGAAATTTAATTCTATAGAGAAAACTTTGTCCAATCGTGTATTCCTTTTACAGTACACTAATATGAATTGTCAAAAACAATGTACCTAGAAATCAAAAACGCAACTCATGCATTTAAGGAGAACGAAGAGAGAATAATGCTGTCTTTTTATCAGTGCATTATCTTAACGTACTGCGCGAGATTAGAAGCGGTGGTCGAGTTTGTCTCGAATCATACGAGTTCGACCGCACTTTGGTCATCCGTGGTCAGGATCAAAACCAGGAGTCATATGGTTCGAAGACAATGCTCTTGATCACTCACCTATCACCCCTCATATTCGGAATT
The DNA here is from genome assembly GCA_005406025.1 of Eumeta japonica. Classification (NCBI taxonomy): domain Eukaryota; kingdom Metazoa; phylum Arthropoda; class Insecta; order Lepidoptera; family Psychidae; genus Eumeta; species Eumeta japonica. The sequence continues at coordinate 76,587 of BGZK01000686.1, forward strand.
AAATTCACTCACTTCACTTGCTTTGTTCCTCAGAGCACACTTTAAACTTTCAAAATCGAAATTTATATGAATTTCACGTTAAAATACGAAAGTGTAAATTATTAACACACACGTGGCAAGATCTAATGCTCATACCTATCAGCTATCACTATATCACATACCTAAATAGCTCACTTCTATAAAAAGCATCATTAGAAATTCGATGTGACGCAATCTCTCTACGTTTAATGAAACCATTAAGTGTCACATGAAATGGTGGATCCCATTTCAAATAGGCGTAGTGGTACTTAAAAAGACAGAGATATGTCTATTAATATATCATATTCAAGCAACATCTTTATAAAAAACTATCAAAAAACATTTTTATCTAAAAGTATCCATTTCGTCAATTCCAAAAATCATAAACTAAGCGCTAGTAAGTGTATATATTTATAAGAAATTTGTCAAAGTTTTAGATAAATTTATTGTAACGTTAAAATTAGGGAACATACGCATACTACGTGACCCATATTCTACAACTTTTTACTCCCTCCCCCCAACGGAGACAACCGTAATATATGCCAAAACCCGATTCTACTAGATATATATATATATATACCCCTACTTTAGTTTTCACGTCGTAATTCCTAAATATGGTTTCAAATATTTTTTTGAAAACAGATAGTTATTATAATCAAGAAGTAAAAACTTATGTAAGAACATATTGTACAAATTTACGCATTGTACAAGTTCACTACAAATAACATACAAATAAGCTCTCTACTGTTGAGCGAGTGCAAAAACTGTCAGTTTTAAATCAGCTGGCGACCCGCCGTATCGTCACTTGAGTTTTAAACGTATGTCAAAATAGTCACTTTTCAGGAAAGTGAAAAACTGAATAATTTTTAATAGATACTATTACAACACCATTTTGTATACAATTCATAATAGGTTTATTAAACAAAAAGGTCATTCGTTTTTAAAAAATCCGTATGTGATTTTTTGACATACGTTATGTTGTCATATTTTAATATCTATATGGGCATGAGTTGCGTCTTTTGCATACGCGAAATTGAAAATAAAACAATTTTTAATCATTTATTAATTTATTAAATGGCTCCGTCTTCCTTAACTAATCTACGCTATTATCGTCAATAATAATTATTTTGGCTCTAATTGCACTTTTTTATTTATAGTCAAATTTATTATTTTGAATCATACTAATTAAACATAGGTTAAATAATAACAATATCATAGTAATAGTATTATTTAAAGTATTAAGTACAAAATATTCGAATTTTAAATAAACAAAACCCGACAACTTTTCAAGAATTAAACTCAATGTAACTTAACAACAATAATATTTAAAGAAAAATAAAAATTCGAGAATGTATTTATGCGGTAAACCGTCGTAAAAACTATGACAATCAGCGGGAATTACGTCTTTTAATTCTTGGAAATGAGTTTACTTTAATTGTGATATTGGCAGTCTGCTTTGATACACACTTGGTTTCGGCAAAACACTTCTTATTTTGGCTCCTGGGCAATAATGAGTGGTCTTCATCGTAGTTCAGTTTAAATTTTATTAGACCTTCAGGTTTATAAAGTAGTACTGTTATATGCGTGACTATTAGATCATTAACTACTCGGCTGGGTCGAATTGAATTACACATAAGAGATTCAGAAAAGTCATAAAAAAAATGACAGGTAAGGATATTAACGATATAGGACTGCTGAGGACGAGCTTGTTTTGAAAGAGACCCTTCTTCGTTATCTGTTTTTTCGTTTTAACTATCTTCTTTAGCATCAATACAAATATTTTGTATTACATGTTCTTCTTCGTTTAGTTCATTAATAATAGTTTGGTTTGTGACCTCGGGTTCTTTCTCAATGCTTACTCCTACAACTGCTCCTTCCGATAATATTCATGTTTATTTATTCAGTACTTCTTCAGATTCTTTTTCATATATTATTTGTAGTTATTGTATCGTAGATGTTTTCTATGTCTTCTTCTTCTGTTATTGTTGACGATTGTTCTTTTTCTTCTGACATAGTTATTACTTCCCCAGCAATATTATTTAAATAATTATCTTCTAAAATTTGTAGTGAAGACTGTTCAACTAAGTCAAATAAGGCTGTATCTTGATTGTTAGCTATAATTAATAGAGGTGAATACTATTTTGAAGGACATACTGTTTTCTTGGATTGTTTTTTGTTTTAGTGGGAGGAATTTAAATTTTTTAATTCCTTATGCGATTCAATGACGATATCATCGTCTTCGTCATTCATTTTTATTATTGTCTATTAATAAAATAAAAAAAAATAGTATTAATTTATGTCGATGACAAATTCTAATTCGACAATCTATTTAATACCTATTAAAAGGATCATTGAGAACAATCGAGATCCTAACTATATAAGCCCAGTACGTTACATACTCCATAACACAACTTAACTCATGTGACGTGATAGAATCAACAACACTTAAGTCAACAACACACTTTTAATACGATTTTCTAACCAAAATAGACTTATTTCTCTACAAAAATATCAAATTTAAAGAGTAAAAATATCTCGCTCTTGAACACGTCACATAGTATGGGTATATTCCCTTATACTAAAATTGAAAATAGTGTTGCCAGATTGAGACTGTATTTACAAAAAAAAAATGTAACAGTAAACACAGAACGCCAATATCGCGAAAACAAGTGATTATCTTACCGTTTTAAGGTTTTATATCCCAAAAGAAAAATGTAACCCTTTTATGATTAATATGCGAGAACCCTCGCGTCCATCTGTCAGTTTGTCACACCGAATCTTTCGTCATCGATCGATGCCTTTTTATAAATAGTGCATATTATATGCGCCATAGACTAAACAGAACTCTGCACAATCGATTATATTAAAAATCGTCAGCTGTGCCAACGCTTTATTCGCTTTCAAGTCGAAGTTCGCTTTAGCGGCGTTCGTGCATGCCGAATGTCTATTACTTCCTTCTTTCTTTTTTATTGCATGATACGCCATGGCATTTGATGGCGTTCGCGATGATATTAAGTTTCATAAGGCGGAAACAATAAATTAATTACGACCCATTAAACAATATTAATCGTGCGTTTGCGCTTTGTTCGATTTCTCTCAGTTTGTCTTTTAGTGTAAAATTAGGGTCCCCTGTTTTGATAATGTCGAGTAGAAAAGCAACCATTATTCACGACTCTTTAGTTTACCTATGGATACGACCATATAACGATCAAAAGAAATACGCGAAAATGTAATTATTATCGGTCAAGCGCTACAGTTGAATTCGGGTGATCCATATTAAATTAAATAAATTAACTCTGTCCGGCAAATCAATTTGTATGCGTGCAAATTAAACAATACTATAAAGGATTGATCAGAAAATCTGTAATAAAATGAATTAGAATTATTAGGTAATTATGAAAATTTGCACATTCATAATATTACACATACGTTTCACACTCTTGTTTCAGCTTATCTTTGTTTTCCTTCTGAGACGGTTTAATGTGTTCTCAGAGGTACAGAATGCATGATTTTTACATTTCACTTGAAAACTCATCGTCAGGATTCGAACCAGATTGCCCTAGTTCGAAGGCAAGGATCTTAACCGCTGATCTAGCTACCACCGCTCGAGACTAAGGCCCGAAGCCCACGGAGGCGCGGCTGCATGGATGCTACGAAACACTTCGACGTAGCTTATGCAGCCGAACGTACTAGCGTGTCCGCGAAAACGTATTGCGCGCATACGCCTGCGTTATTTTGACCTACAAAGGTGCCGAAGAACGAACGAAGAATGTCTATATCAAGACACATCAATTTCAGATCGTTCGTTACCACAAGAGAATTATCAGAAGACGATAGCGTGTTTCGTTCATTTTACAGATTGAATAAAAGCACTTATTCACTAAAAATCACGGCATCATTATTAATTTCCCCGTTTTCGCCATCTTTTGTCGATATACAAATACAAATCAACACGTGCAGCCCGACATATGGATACGCAGGAAACCAGGCGTCATGCAGTTCGCATGCAGCGACGCAAGCGCAACTTTGCCTCTTTGTAGACAAGAGTTTCGTAGTTTTGTACGTAAGCAGCAAGCGAGCGCACCATGACGAATACGCTTCTACGCAGCGACGCCTCCGCGGGCAGCGGGGCTAAATTTAGAGGGCATTAACTACGACGACGAAAATCAATTCGTTAGCTTAAAGAGCTGCTAAATGTATATTAAAATTGATGCGCTCTTCTTCACTACCACTACGCCGTGTCTTTGGGCGGCGTCAAAGACGACTGGAAGTTACTATTACTACGTAAAACAATTAAATGCACAACAACGAATTATTAAGAACAACAGAATTACTATATATTATTCGCAATTATGTGAATCGCATGTGAGAAAGAGAACCACCATTTATCGTTTAAAAATAACAAAAATTATATTTTTGTTTAATAAATTAATGTGTGTTCTGAACACGACCCTGATTTCAAATTGAAGATATATTTTATTGTCGTGTTCCTTTTTCACTACATCGAATTCTAAAACGTCTAGGTATTACAGACTAACAGCCTGATCTGTGAAAATTAAGCGTGCTTTGTTGAACTTCCTATTTACGAAGCAGTATAAAAAAAGCTCCCGACACACTGAAAACTTGCGTCAGTTTCTTCTTGTTATTATTGGATATCTTTGCGTCAACACGTTCACCTTTCGAAATCGAAAGTCGTTCATGAGCTCAACAATCGATTATCATAATTGCCGATAATAAAGACAATAAAAATGTTAGCGTCGTCGATTCCGATGGCGCAATCGCGCCGCGAGCGGTCGTCGAACCCGCCGACGCAGACGCCGCGAAACCGGCTCGTCGCGTACGCGCAGCGGCATATTCCGAGTTTCGCCGAGTTAATTTTGTCATCTGAGCGTTTTACGTTCATTCGGCTTTCCGTCGCGGCGACACTCAAAAAGTGAATTATCAATTCCGAAAATATATAAAAAAACGAAAACGGAACGCATACGACGTAGCGTACTTATTCCTTAAGAAGTTCTCACTTTTTAACTGCGTTAATTCACTGGTTATCCTTTTGCTGGATATCAATTTAATTTTCTCAATTCACTTTTGAATTTAAAAATTGATTAATGCCTATTGACATATGACAGACCAATATAATGAATAATTCGACGACATCGAAATTGTTCAAAATAGAGAAAAAAGAAATTTCTTTCCTTTTATGGTACATGGATTTGAGTTATAAATGAAAAAAAAAGATATGTGAATTTTAATCAAAACGAAATAAGGAGACTATTAAAACGACATCTCTTTCATAAGCTGGGGAAACGAGGGATAATTCAAAATTTACCATTTGCCGAGTATAAACATTTCGTTAAAAAAAAGTTATATGGCAAGGGCTATTTATTATATCGTGTCTGAATATCTTAAGTGAAAAAAAGCCCATGGGATTGAACTGAACTGCTCGATTGTCGGGTTGCTTAATATTATTTTTAAATGACGACTAAATTATTAATTACTCAATTCTTTGTATTGATGAGTAAAAAGAGCAATACTTGAGTTTCTCGCCCATTCTTCTCAAGGTGAATCAGCATGTGTAATGGGTGGTAATGTCGGAAAGCATTTATAAATGACGCATTTCAAGTGTAATTTCATTACCTACGAAATAAAAATACTTTTGATTTGTTGCATGCCGAATTTCAAGCCAATCGGAGCTATAATTTCGGCGATCTCGTGATGAGTGAGCCAGCGAGTGGTATTTCGTTTATATATACATATAGATATAAACGACATATCACTGACTGACTGACTCACCACGAGATCGCCGAAACTATACTGAAGTCCGATTGACTTGAACTTTGACATAGTTACTATTTTCGGGACGTGGACGCTCATAGACGACCGGTTTTACGCAAATCCTATCCAAAAAAATTTTTCATCGTTTTATGTCTATGTGGACGGAGCCGCGGGCTAAAGCTATATATGAAAGCTATTCCTCTTTATCAATTATATTCTAATGCAAAATTCGAAATGTCGATTCATAACCTTTAATATGTTATAAATATATCGAGTAGGTAGGCATCTTCAGACAGCGCGTACTTGTCGATTGCAAAACCGATCGTACGAACCGATATTTCTCGGAAACGCTAGCAAGAGAAGCCGTAGAACATGTAGACGCAGCTACCTCACCACGTACACATACACACGTGTGTTCACCGATGTACGTATGTATCATTGTCTGTCCGAAGAGCGAAAGGTCACCCGACGCCTTGTCCGCACACCTCATAGGTATACATCTCAATGGAGTCCAGTTATTCAAGTTGATCGCGCTTCGTACCTACATGATTCCATTGAGGCGCTTAAAAAATATATGCCTATTTTCGGCAGAGCCGCATGTCTTAGAGCGATCGCGATAGGATGTAGACGACCTTACGTAGTAAAATAAGAGTTGTGTGCCTCACACGCAATTGATTTCATAGCGAAAAAACAAATATTGCGTACGTTTATTGGGCGTCTGATTTAGGTGCAAAATTAAAATAAACACTTTTGATTAATCCATGTGAATAAAAATGTAACTTGTTTCGTGTCTGTGTGCAAATCGTGAAATAGTCTTGCAAATACCGAGAATCGCTTTTTCAACCTATTAAGGTTTTGTAGTAAACTAGGACCCTTGTAGTTTCGCCACGTCCGTCCGTCCGGCCATCTGTCTGTCCGCGACTTCGCACTTTTAGTACAAGAAAGCTGTAATTTGGCACGAGTATTATAAGGTATCATAAAAAAATATTTGTAATATTTTAATGACACCGACAAAGTGGTATAATAAAACATTGAAAAGATTTTTTTTAGTGTGCCTCCCCTACTCGCAAAGTAATTTTTTTTTTAATATTGCGGGTTATATAAAAACCATTTTTCGATTCAGTAATCCGTTTGCGAAATATTAAACTTTAAAATGCTAACTTTTGTTAGAGATAAATCATTGTCGTCCTCCTTATATAAATAAAAAGAAAACTATACAAGTAAATTAGTCTATTTACTCGTATAGTTATCCTTTTAAGTTCAAGTTAACGAGCAATAGTTGATCAACTTATAAAATACACTTGGAGCAGTAAAAAAGCAAAATTTCGTACAAATTCCATTAAAAATTAGGTCGGAAAGTCGTCTTTTAAATCCTACGGAACTACGGAATCCTAACTTTCGTGAAGCCCGATAGGCGCTTGTTCGGCTTTTTTAATTGTTTGTTGATAATTTTGAGCTGTGCTTAGGCTATAGTTCAATAAATTGGCAATAAAAAAAATTAATAAAATTATGATGTCACAACTTTAGTATTACTAAGTCACAGATTATCAGAAATTTGTGGATTTTTTACATGCAATAGTCGCTAATAAATAAAAAAAATATATATCAAATTATTTCCACTAATACAATATTACACCTTATCACATATTAGTTACCTGAAACAAATGCTGACGCAGATCAAATTAGTCTTTATTTTGATATAAAATTTTGAAAATTATGCACGTTGCCCATTAAAAAAAAATTAAAACTTAATTCAACTACGCATATTTCGTTATATTTTGTCGAATTGAAGAAACGGCACTCCGAATTCCAACTCGACCAGTTTTTTTTTTCCCTATAATTGTCGTCCTTTCACAAGAAACCCAAAAACGTCACCATTTTGTCCACAAAGCTGCACAACACTCCCGTGAAACTCAAAATTGATAGATGTTTCTTTCTATCCTGCACTCCCACTTTTAACCAGAGGATAGCGAAATCGTTTCAAAGCTATCATGCTAGCCAAGTGAAACGATCGAAATAGGATACATGCCCCTACGTATAAGTTTTTTCCTCTCGCATGTAATAAATAGTTTATCTTTGCCTTGTAGCCTCTAGATGTAACGTCTATAAATACGGATCGTTGTGGTATCTTTATATTCTGCAGGTATAACGAGTTTGTGCAAGCGGTCTTTAGATTCTAGCCAGCCCAAGGTCGAACGTTCTAGAATTCCTAAGCGATCTATGAAAAAGGCACGCTTAAATTCAATTCCATGTGTGTACATTGAAAAATTTGTTGTCTATGCCAATGTGAAAATACTTAATGTTCTAACAGGTTGATTTGCCACCGGAAGTTCTAAAGCCGTACGTCAGTTATGATTTTTCAAGGTCCCTAAGAAAAATTATAAGGTAGGCATTTACTAGTGACTGTTCTCAACTTTAGGTGTCCTCGTGTATTTTGATGTGTGTTTGTTAATACATCCTAATGTCAATTAATGTTAAGTCTTCAATATCATCTATGGAATGTTATATCTAATAACTCTAATGAAATTAAAAGCAACAATAGCTCAGTGATTACCACGCCCATTTGTTATTTAAGAGGAAAAGGTTCGATCCCAGGGAATTGATTCTCTGATCATGTTACTTGTCTCTGACGTAACACAAAAATAATTTTAAAAAAGTAATCTGTATTCTCAGATATCTCGTACAATACAATCTGATACTACGTTATGTAACTATGTATCATATAAGACACCTGACAATACAGGTTACCGTTTTCATTCGATATTTTTTCACCAATGTCATGCAACGTTGAATCACATATCACGAGGATAACCGCTCAAATGTGCAGCACTGACAATCAATACGATAAGTTGAAAACTCAATCATGATTTATTTGAAACCGTGTAAGAAAAAATCATAAGAATTCTCCATGCCAAAAAAAATCAAAAGAATTTATTTTTTTAAAATATCTATATTTACAAAGTCATCACACATAGAATAGTATAGTAATAGCGAGTCGCCTTCGGGCGGTTAGCATTCCACGACACAATTGTTTTTACACAAATTTGACTAATTCTGATATCTTGTACTATTTGGTACAGAATATATATCGACAAAAACTATTCAATTGAGATAATATTGCACTGTATCGAAATGACCTAGAACTATTGTTCTAGGTCATGTTCAAATTTTATTGTTATAAGGTTGGTGTAATTATTTTCAAGCGTTTCATTTTTTTAAACTATTATAGAAAATCTAGTATAACATATTGCACATTTATGAAACTCCCGAACTCGGCGACCGACTTCAATAATTGTAACATTACAATAACTGTATCGAATTTCATCACCTACACGAACCCATTAATATGTAATACACTAAACGCCTGTGAGAGACAACGCATAAACTTTGACGCGTAAACAAATCACTAGGCCAATATTTATATACAAGGTGTCTCTTGCGAGAGGCAAAAAAAAAACAAAGCTTCTAAAATTACAGAACGAATCCTATTTTTTCAAACCGGGCAAAGCGGCGGGGGCAGCTGGCACACGAGATGATTCCAAACTCGAGCGGCCACAAAATTTATTGTAAACGGAACGCGATTGAGCCATTGATCCACCACCGCCCAGGGGTCTGGCAGCCAACGTACGAGGTCAATCAATCATTTTGATGCTGAACAAATATTTAGAAATCATTTTATCTGACGTCAGAAACAACGGATTGTTTTTTGTGCTCGCTCTGGTTTGAAAAGCATTTATGGTTTAGTACAATAAATATTTTTATCTTTACAATTATATTGTTTATAGAGGAGATTCATTTTTAAAAGCAAAGATTTTGTATTCAAGCAAAAAATGCTCCCTAAGTCATGTGCTTCGCCACATACTGCTGTTGCTGATGCACACAAGAAATGAATGCTTTCAATGGACAAAAATATTATGGTTTATAACGTATTTGATGTTTTACCCGGCAAAGCTACTTTAAGATGCTAAAGAGGTTCGATTACAATTCTCAATTTCGACTCATAAATACGCATTCACATTGATGACTACAGCTCAACGTCGCGGTCCTTATGGAAAATTTTCAAAATCAGCAAATATCTAGGTTTATAATGTTTTTGAATAAACAATTTGGGTTTTTTTCTTTACGATATAAAATGCCTAGTATGTCCGATAAAATAATAATGAACCAAGAGAAAATACGTTACAAAACATATAAATAATAATGTCTACGTCACTAGAAAAAACGTAGTTTCCGACTTGCTTAGTACTTGGGCAACGGAGCTGGGCGTTTGTCATGTTTGCAGTTAGAATATAATAACTTCCCACGAACAAAATTGCTTATGTTCCTTTCCTAAAATAAATATTTAAAAACATAGTAGTTTTTCAGTATTAGTAGCATAAATATATTAGTTTACGTCATATTGTTTCATTTGTTGTTAAGAACCATATTAACAATGCAATTGCTTCAAAACTCTATCGTTTTTCAGAGAAGACACCTATATAGATGAAATTGAAAAGCGATACTTTATCAAATCAAAAATTGTTAAGGCCGTTTCCTAGATAGCCAGGTATAAATTTATGTATAGCTATATATACATTATAAAACTTAATGTTTCTCTATCTGTCCGTTTATTTGCCTTTCAATAGAGAGCCATTTGTCCCATTTAGATTTTTTTAATACATAGCTATGTTATCTGGCCAAGTTAAAAGTTGAGCTCGTCTGTTTAAGGTGCTTAGCGTTTGGCCTTATACGCCACCAATTTGGTCTGCTTATGACTTTTAGAGTCACTTTCACCGCCTTTTCCATCACACGACATTTTCGCTCTAGATTTCTTCCGTCGGTATACTTTCACTCGTCCTCTTCATATGACCAAATCATCACTCAGAAGAAAAATTGGACACTTCATCTATACGTGAGATGACTGCCTTAAGCAAGACGTGCTACTACGTGTACAACAAAAATTAAGAAGAGTGGGCCACGTTAGCACGGTGTAAAAAATATACATAGAAATAAACGAAGAAGGCTACGGTTGAACCGAGCCGACTTTAAAAATTAACACTAAAATTCTGCACCAGTAAAAGAAAAGATTAGCTATCAAGTGAAGAAGAAAGCAATTAGGGAAGAAGGAATGACCCTTTCTCGTGATATTTATTACATTACACATTATAGTACGTATTACCTAACCTCATTCTAGTTTCTAGCTAAAGATTACACAAATACAGACTGGCTCTACATTAATCCAGACTAAAACCTACGTGCAGACCTTCTGTATATTTAGGCTCCTTTCGTATGTTTCGAGACTTATCCACTATTACTGCGGCTGTCTAAAGCTAGAAAAAAAGGGAGAAGGGAGATCTGAAGAAGAAGAAAGAAGAATGATGAAAAATTGACAATTCACCACACTCGTTTTACAAGGCTATCTATTTGCCTTAAACGTTTTCTGTAACTTGTCTCCGAAACCGTCTGAGAATAAATTGACAAAAAAAAATGCATAAATACCGAAATGCATAACACTTATTAAGCACAAATATATAGTCAAAAATAATATGAATAATGATGTATAAAATTAGACGTCACGACGATAAGTGTTGAGTAATGAATGACAGTCATTTAGTTCTGCTACAGAGAATGGAACAATGTAGGCACGTTTACATGATTCATCCATTCATCCATCAGATTGTGAAATGTTATGGCTACCCGCAGACCAAAGGAGGTCGGTTCTCCTCGTGTTACACCGGCACATGCCCGTGCACCGTTTTGTGTATATTTACGTTTGGTGCGGTCTATTTCAGTACCTAACAGACGAACACGACCGAGCCGAGCGTTCGCTTACGTGCATAAAGTTGAATTAGAACATTAATCAATGTGATTAATGTGCGTTCTCTACTTTTTTTTATATGCCCTAAATGTAGATAATAAAGTTTTATGTGGCCAACGGAATATAGCCACACTTTAATATACAGAATGAACTCTCGGTTTGCTGTAATTTTGTCCGTTTTCTTGGTTTTTCCTTGAATGGCATAAAATTAGATTAAGTAGGCAATAAAAAATGGAGCATATCCATTCGTTACAAATAAACAAGTATTTTTGAATGCATATTCTACTTCTGGAGTTTGTTTTATCTAAAGAAAACATAAAAATAAACATGAAATGTACTCTGTTTTTTGATTCATTTACATCTTAAATCTTTTCATTTAATTGAATTGTTTAAACCAGATGTGGCTAAAACAATCTGATAAAAAACCTACCCCCGCTGTAAAAACATTTAAATAATATTTATTATATTACACGTATTATTGTTCGACATTATCAATTATATTCAAGAATATGTTGCGAAATTTCGAAAAAGAAACAGACGCGTTGATAGATACAAAAAAAAATATTGTCAAAATACAATCACGAACAAACACCTGTTTATAACGTTGTGATTTTTGTGTTTTGGGTGTGTTATGCGATCCAGAGACAAGACAAAGATCTTATGAAAAGGTGTTAGAAGGTAAAGTAACAAAACCAAGCGCGCGAGAAGCGTGGGCGAAGGATCATTGTTTTCGTTCATCCGGGTGAATCCAGTTTGCCCGATTGCCAGTTGAAGAACAAAAGACAGACAATGCCGAGTGGTACGCTACCATTAGCTTACCCAGCCTTCTCAATAAGCTACGTGATACACGACCGAAAATTCGCTTCGTATTGCGTATAGTTAATAAAAATTTCTCACATATCGCAAATTGTACAAAGGCATTTATAGTTTCTGAAGATGTGAAGATCTTGACCCATCCTACATAGTCAAGACTTCGCAGAGTGTCATTTCTTTATTCTGAAAAATATCAAATATTCCATAGAAGATCTGACATTTATAGACCCAAAAGGCACTGTGAATTTTCTACCGGCACGTAAAAAAAACGCTTCCTAAAATGGTGTCAGGTTTTTTTCATGCCGCCCATCTACTGAGGCGAATACCCTTTAACGAAATCTTCTTATTTCAACTTTGCATACTTGAAGCCTCAAGCCGCCCACGCTAGCCCAGTGCTAGTTAGGTCTTGTTCACGACCGTCTTCGCCAAAACGATCACAGCGTCCACGACCGGCGGCTTAATGTTCTCTTTGAAGCATGAACGAGTGACCTAATTTAACCAAAGTAGTCTTTAACTTTGGGTAAATTAGGTCACTCGTCGCTCGTCGTCACACATCGATCAATTTGTCCGTGATCCGTGAGAATTGAACCCGGCAGTTCCTGTAATTGAAGACGACACTCTTTACCGTGGAACCGCTGCCGTTCCAAAATACTGGTGCATATCTTTTGAAAATTGATTTCGCCGAGTGAAAAAGTGCATAAAACGTAAAAGAATAATATCTTGAAAAGCAGTAAATATATTACGTATAAAATGGTTTATTTATGAGTTAGATGAAATATTCAGTGGGCCTCCAGCATTACTCCGAATGCTGTGAAAAACAATTCCCGTGAATTGCTCGTGCGCAGTTTCACAACGTCGATTGATACGATAACAATGGATCGATCGGCATGTCCACATGTCGGTACGTAATCTTATTTAATCATCATTAAATAACGATTAAATAAGATTGCATATCTTGCATATCTTAATTCAACTTTTTGCAGGCAAACGATTCACTTTATTTTTTAAGTGTACATGTACGCATAATATCTCCCATTTGTGTTTGTCTCATGTTTGTATACCCTCATGCATTTAATTTACCTCCTCATCACCGCCTTTTTGGTTCGACCTTTATGAGTTTTATTTAAAAAAAAAAAAGGTTTTTGAAACATTTTGACATCTGGTTTATTTATATCTTCCAAATATTGACGGGGTCAAAGAGGTCGATGATTGTAATTAATTGTAAATTAAAAAATGCTTTCGTTTGAACTTCTTTTGAATATGTGGACTTAATATTGACACTAACACTATTGAAAAAGGTTAACCATCATCGCTCTATCTGTTTATGCATCGTTATATATACACACCTGAACAACCGAGAATCGTTCGGCGTCTTTCGGTAAATAATAACTTTCCACGGAAAAAGTTGTTCATGTTAATGAACATTAATAATATTCATTGTTGGAAATGACCAATAATAAATATTGAAATATATAGCAACACGAATATAGAAATCTTTAGTTCATGTCACGTAGTGCCATTTATTGTCTACCTAACCTAACAACAATGACATCACTTTAAAATTGCACCAAATGGTGCTAAATAAAGCAGACGCTTCCATTTTTTTTTATCTCGTTCTCCCGACATCTAGTCATCTCAAAATAAAAATTCAAAAAACGTTAAGAACGCTTCCCAGATAACCATCGATTAATCTAAATATGTACAAGAACTATAATTTCATTCTCGAGTCGCAGATCCAGACGGACGATAAGAAACGGTCTATACGCAGCTCGAGTGATGCCACGAGGAAGGCGATGCCAATAGCCAACCGGCTCGACCAGAACAACGTGTGGTCACTGCGGCTCCTCGTACTGACGTGTCGTTCTACACTGCTCACCCTGGTCTTCGAGAGGCATCCAATGACATCGCCTTCCTGGCAAACCTCTTCTGAGGCAGCCACGCGAAGACGAGAGCATAGGATTTCAGTTGGAGTGTTGTAAATTCAACTGGGAGTACGAGGTTGTCGTATTTTAGGACGAGAAGACATTTAGATCGGAGAGAGATTGCAGACACGGCCTCGCAACAATGAGCGCCTCTGTGAGGCGAACACATTGCCCAATGCATTCAGTAGCCGAATCAATATTAGTTTTATCGTCTGGATGAGTTCTGTGAGTATTGGATATTGTTTTTAAATACATGGGCGACTAAATACCTAACCAATTTCTAAATTGTCTTTCTTAAGAACGGAGCCTAAACTTGTAGACAAAAACATTAACCATAAATTATAATAAAAAATTGGTTGCCTGTAAAGTCGGTATACGGGCGAAAGTTTTACGTGACAACGACTTTGAATGGTAAAATCATTTTAATGTGAATATTCATTCGTATAGTAGGAAGAAGGATGAAATAATAGTAACAATTTAAAACATTTATTTATACAAAGAATTATATTTAAAACATTAATTTATACAAAGAATCTCGCACTGAATTTCATATTAACAAAATTTTATTTTTACCTTTACACATACATACGTATTTATATACAAATATACATACAATAACTTGCAATACATTTGCAAGCTATGCACTAAAACTAGGCGCGCGGCAGACCGATCATAGTTGAGTGGGAGAGACGCAAGGCATTTTCCCTCTCTCGTTCGGTGACTCATCGTACTTACCATACGTTATTCTTCTGATATTCCTGAACAAACTTATTCGAATTCGTAAGCAAAACTTTGAAATTAGAAACGAAATGTACGTACGTAACAAAAAAGGTCTTATCAGGCTTCTGAACGATAATGAACCGTGGTTTGGCATTTAATTGGTGTTCTCTGTAGCTAATATATGAATATAATCATTTTGCTTACATCAATCACTAGTATTTTATTTTTATTGGCAACGACAAAATTAAGCATTCGCTGTATATTGCTCAAACGTCCAGAAGTAAAGTAGTTCACATAATAAAAAATATTTTATATGGATCGCCTAATCTAGTTGTGAGACCTATGTATTTCGGGCAAATAATATATACTGTAATTCTTATAGGACAAATGTTTCTACGATTTATAGCGCCCGCTTCGCAAGCGTAGATTTTCCATTGGTCATAATATACGTATACAAATACGCAAAATATAAACAAAAGGGCTTTTGACAAGGGTTTATATAACTGTTCTCAGTGCGAACATTAAATTAGTAAAGTGTCACAATTAAACCCTGCAGGTAACTCGCCTTCCCCTATGTGCAACTATGCAGACATTAAATATGTTATAAAAAGGTCACATGACAACGATTCTCAACCCACCTTTTCCTTGTCAGGTGCAAACGTTGGTGATCGTTTATTTCAAACCCACAATAGCGTTATGCGGTTAGTGAACAAACGACCCCTAAGTGTAAAAAAGGTCTTCTCCACCACAAAACTATCCGCGCTGGCGTCGGCACGTACAGTAAAACGCACGAAACTCTGCCGCTTCTCATTGTCTGCAAATGATCCAAGGGCAGGTGTAACGCTCCCTGGCCCTTTCTTCTTCTCCTACTCGTTCCTACTTTACGCCACTGCGACGGTTTCGTGACTAACTTCACGGCAGAGTTTCGTGCGTTGTATTATACACATTGCGTGCGTTAGTTACACGAATAAAGCGCTTCTTCTACACCACTTCTAAATAAGTAGGTACCGGTTAGTATATCTGGCAAATTATTAAATACTTTTCATATTTATAAAAAAAATACTCCTTTAAGGATAAAACGTATGAAATAAACAAGCGCAAATGTATGATATATCTCGGAATATATACGACAATCAGAGGGTAACTGAATGCATGTTTTATAGTACTGAAAGCATGTATTGTGCTTTTATTAAAATTTGTTTGTATTGATTTGAGAAAATATATTACATAAATCACATTATAAACTAAAATTTTAAAACTCCACCTCAAACGATTGGTAACAATAGCAGCAATAACGATTAACACCGTTTACATCGAAAGTTTAACTTATCTGTGTTGAGAATGAAACATCTATATATCAGCAATCGAAGAAAAATACACACGTCCTGTATAAGATGCGCGGTTACTCTGCGCAGTGCGGAAACATAACGTCTTCGCTTTTTGTTAAAATTCGATGCGCTCCCCGTCTAATTGGCGTACAGCGAGCTACATATGAACATCGTTTCTTAAAATTTCAATTCGATTCAATTTGCAATAAAAAAAAAACAGTAATCCGTCAAACAGCAATCTAGAATTTGATCATAAATAGTGGAAATCCCCGTAAAACGCACACCCATGTGCAGCTGCGGCGCATATCGCTGTCGGCGATAGCGACAGGAAACCGTGGGCGACCTGGGTTTCTGAGCCGCGCCGCAGTGAACGAGGGTCCTTGTTTTAGTTTTCCCGGCACAGCCTACGTGGCACAAAAGCCCTGGGCAAATTTGTAACTGTTTGCACAATTAAAAGATTCAACATTCACAATAAACTCCACGTTGATATGAGAATGCGCCATACTACGGCTCGGCAAGTTTCTAGGATATCAAAGTGATACCACTCTGTTTCATACTCAGATTAATTTTTCACTGTCTTTGAGCGAAGTTATTCCACATTACACAGAGCAATGTCGAGACTAGACGCTTGATACAGTGAAACTGTCGCACGATTTCATACTTAATTTTTTTATTGGATCAATTCTTCAATCGTAAAAGTAATCATCATGACCATAGACGGCAATAAAATACGTTATTACAAACGCCTACGGTGGTGCTGGTGTCGTTGATGTTTTTTCCTGAGATGGATAGAAAGTGATGAAAAACAGATAAAACGATCAAAGTACTGGTCAAAGGATGGCCCCAACTCGACGAAATCGTCATACAAAAAAATTTCTTATCAAGTACAAAATAACAGAAATTCTCACTCAGTTATGTCATTTAAAATAATATCAGATGATGTAATATATATCTTTATAACTTACGATACGTCAACTTTTCTATAAGTGAGAATGCGTAGCAAACAATGATTATAAAAACAAAAATATTTTAATATTCATATTAATGATAAAATTATGAAAAAAGGCATTTTGTGAAACTTCCATCGTTTTTTATTATCTTTTTAACATAGATTAACATCAGTACCTACCTAGAGTCTAGGGTCGGTATATCTGTTTTAAGAAGTCACAGACATTTATTTCATATCAGCATAATATAAGTGATATTCCGTTTATATTAATTATGCCCAGAATGAGTGTAAATATGGTATAAAGTTTTATTCCAAAATACAAATTTCATATCTATAGAAAGAATTTCTCCAATATTTCGCAACATACCGACAAATCAGTACGTCTAATACATCAAAGTAAAAAGAGTCTACAAGGTACAAGAGTATCACAACGTCGTGTCCGAAGGGCATCTGGAAGTAAAAAAAATATATTAACGCGGATCCAGCAATATTTATACTGGGTGAACCTTCGCACTGATGTTGATTGCACAATCAATGCTGCTGTGCGTCTGTAAAAGGACTCCAGACCAGGAGCAGGAGACAGCTTAAACTATACAATGTGGGTTTACCATAGGAACTGACAGCCGTAGATGTCGCTGGACCATTTCCGGTAACCGACACGGGAACAAATGTATCCTTGTCGTGATAGACCTTGTGTTTCACGTAATGGCTGGAAGCGTTTGCTAGACCAAACCGAGAAGCAGTAACGGTGGCAGAGAGACTCGTCAATGAGGGGTTCTCCCGATTTGGAATCCCCTTGGAAATTCCTATCAACCGAGGCTGGAACTTCGGATCCCAGTCTTTTCAAGAAATATGTCGCATTCTGGTTATCCTTAGACAAAAGAATCCGCATATTATCCACCGTGTGACGACATGGTAGACCGGTTCAACCACGGAAAGGTATTTCTTGAGAGTGGTCGAAAACCACTCGCAGATCTGGGAATCGGCGTATATCCTTGTTCTTCTATAGAACTGCAGTACATGAAAGCACAGATGTAACGCCAGCTCTCGTGACATTCCGTCAGGAACTCGGAATACCAGCAGATCTATGGGCTGGTGTTCCTTCGGACCGTAACCGACTACGCAGGAGTCACTCAGAAAGCGATTCGATAATGTCCATCATTATGTTCGTGATAGTGAGTTACGAGCTAGTGAGAAGATGAAAACTCGCTACGATCAAATATACTTTTTTTTTGCTTTGTCAATATCTGCTAGTGGTCTAGATGATTGTCATAATAATTTAGTTAGTCTACAAATTAAAAGCGATTGATCAAATATGCCCTAGGCTTGACGCGAAATTTACCTTTTCTTAGAAATTAATTAAGAATTTGGATTAAGTAATTGTAATTTGTTACTATCTCCGACATCAATGGACAGTACATTGAAATATCTCCTAATTTAATTTTTTTTTGCCTCGGCTGAAAGCTTCAAGAGTGACTTCAAATTATTATATAATATTATTTAGAAATGAAAAGTTTTTAATCGCCATGTTCCTTAGGCGTTTGTAGATTTCTAAATAGAGAGCAGCAGTAATTAACAGCTTGTATGTATAAATATATACATAGTAGGTCCGTAAATGATTTATTGATGTAATAAATACAAATATCAACAGCCAAGATCGGAATAGATAAATAGCAATATCTTCAAGAATGGTTCTTCGAATCAACTGATAACCAAGAACCAACAGATATCTCTCAGAACACAACCGGCAGCGCGATCAGCAAGCACCATGTCAAGAAATAGCAAGTTGTTACTGCAGCCAGGGTTCATGCATCTTATAGATAAACTGAAGACACACCATTCAAAAATCTTTTATAGAAATATATTCTATCACCCTGGAACTAGGAAAAAATTGCTATTAAAAAACTATTATTGTACGTTTATGCAGGGCAGGATAGTTAGTAATTAACTTGACAATGGATTAGAAGCGAGATGTATTGGACCACACCTCCCTGACCACGGATGTCATAGTATCAAACATTGAGAATGAAGAATAACTAAATATATTGTTATTATAATAGAATTATACTTTTGTTTTTTTACTTTTTCTGATTTTTGTTAGTGTTTTTAAGATCTCGTATCATATGATGTATTTTCAACATTGCACGTTTGATTTTGGTAACGAAGTGTCTATAATTTTGTAATTCAACAGTTATGGAGAACATTACAATATAAAAGTAGCATTTTTTTTTTTAAGAAAATCATATTTTGAGCTGAATGAAAGTACTGAAAGGGCTAGGCAATTTTAATATATTAGTTATTGAACTTTGAGATGGGACTACCTACTTAAATTCATTTTACTAAATAAGTGCGTGACGTCAGTTACGTGACAAATGACTAAAGAATTACCCAAATTCACCGACAGTAGACGCAGTAGCAATCGTATGACTCTATCTAGATTAATTAACAAGCAGTTGAATCATACTAGATGCGTAAAGTGCATTGTCAAGTGAATTTGTCAGAAGACCTGCCCAGCATGCCGATATAGACATGCTGTTCTCAGAGGTTTGTACCTCAAAAAATGATGATTACAGAATGACAGTAAATGGACCACCTTGAAATTTATTTTAAAAATCACTTCATTATTAACTAGAAAACAATATAAATTGTATTTTTAGTTTATAATCTATTGTATTTACTTATAGTTCTACAAATATTAAAAATGTAAATTTTGCCATCCCCAGCTACATGAAGATAAATAAATTTAGAAAATAAAAAAAATAAATGCATTACCAATGAAAAAAGTCTATTTCTTGCAATTTTAACGACGAGATAGTATCAAATTATAAGCTATAGTTAGTCCATTAAACTCGCTGCCTATTCTCTGTTTTACACATATCTTATAAGAGAAGCTGTGACCTACAATGGGACACAAGACCCATATGAACCTAGAAAAATAATCATGATGTAAATAACGTAGAGACAGAAATCGTATCCTATAACGACTACATAATTGTCAAGGCGGACGACTCTACAGTGAATAAAAGGAAAATGAAATAAAAATGTTTTTTCCCCCTCTTTTAAATCACATAGAAACAGGACAAATGAACGAGCCTATCTTCCATTATCTAACATGCACCTTGCACAAACAGATATCCACCATTTGTGTAAACATCTAATACAAGCGTAAACGCTGTAAATTGTATTAATTACTCGACTCGCTAAAGATTCCATGTGCGCATGTTTATGATTCATTCATGAACCTCACACGCTGAACCGTCCACGGGTTCAAAGAAGTACAGTTCGCAATGACGTGGATACGGCCTCTCTCGATGAAAATATGAAAGAATAATATGTTAATACATATATGAATATATATATATATATATATATATATATATATATATATATATATATACGTATGCATATGTGTAAATCAATTTTATCACCATCATTATACCATACTAATGATACCGAATTCAACATTTTTACTTTATTTTTTTTTTAATCTGAAATATGAAATGCCCGGTCCACGTTCATTATCGTTTATCGGCGCACGCCCGCCAGTCAAATTTGTTAGTAAACTATCATGATTCACAACCGACTCGCACGAATATAGCATCTATACGCACCTGAAGAGAGTCGAAATCGCTCGTTTAACCTTTTCGACGACGACGCACAGCCAGAGAGAGATGGAGAAAAACTTGCACTTTTTTTTTTTTAAACACGTCGCGTATCAAAACGCGTCGCTGTCTCGACACACGGCACGTGCGCACCCGGCGACCGCTAAGCGGATTCTAACAGAGCGGAGAGCGGTGAAAAAGAGGCAGGGCGGTCGGACCGCTGCCTCTTCGTTCGGCACCGCATTTTTGAAACGCGACCCCGGGCTCCGCGCGTCGGGAGAACTGTCAAAAATTCCGTCGCGGCGCCGGCCGCCGGCAGCACCGTCGCCCGCGGGACTGCTCACTCGCGGCCGAAATCACAGCTCCGATAAAACTTATTTACAATGTTTCGCATTATAAGCTCACGATAAAGAGCCGAATGGAATTTTACAGTGTTATTTGTTCGCGTTTAGATGCCGCACTTGCTTGTGTAAGCTTTTCCGAAATTCGAGAAACGACGTTTCGAAAAGTCAAACTTTGATGTATAAATTTGTTTTTCTTTAAACGGAACGAAGAGCCGTTCGTCGGAAACGAGCTGCCAGTTACATCTGCAATTGGATACTGATAATAGTTACGTCTGCGCTCTTATCAGTTTCATGCTAGTGGTACCATTCTTTTAAGGTTCCGTACAGTTGCTTAGACGTACGCTAGTCGGAGTTTCTTTTTTTGTTGCTCTTGATGATAATTCTCCGGCATTGGATTTATGCCAAAATACTCTTAGAGAAAATTATATTAGGTGCGAGGCCTTCGCTGGATCGCTAACCGTTTGAAATAAATAAATATATATATATAGATTGTGGTTCATGATTCTGATTTTGATTGGCATACTCGATATAAGTTCGTAATTCTTTAAAGAGTATGGCACTTTACAAACCAACTTCTCTCAAAATCAAATGTGAATAAGGATTATCATTGTAATATTGTTAAAAAACATTAGTTACATACTATTGCTATCACAAAATTCACCAGTCAATTTGGAAATTGCATGTTTTTGTTTAATCAACGTTTCAGCAAAACTACGTGTGAGAGATAAGGCAATGCATCATAAAAGTAAATTAAAATGCCGCTGTGAATGAATTCCAATCACTTTTAAAATAAATACCATAGTTAATCAAAATCGAATAAAACAACTGAAATATAATAGAAGTGGACAAGTAAATACAAATACTTAATTGATCATTCAGAAAAGAATTAAATATTTCACAAATAGCGTGAAACCATTCTACTTGTCTAACGGAAAATTACCATTAGGTTTACGGTTTAGTCACCGCAGAATAGCGCGCTGATATTAATAGCAAATTTTTTTTTGTTCTCAGGTGTAATGTCTGACGCGGTTAAAGTCAATAATACTGAAAAAAAACTGCTGAAACATTTTCAGCGACGCATGAAAAAAAAACTTGGAAGGTGTTTTTTCTGACAAAATAACGTCGAAATTAACGATTTATAGTTTTCATTGCATTGTACAAAATCGGCGTAATTTTGTGAATATAATATCGAGAGGTTATAAAATGTGTAATTAGCAAATTTATAATTGTATCTATAGGGTTTAAATTATGAAAATTATGAAAAAGCAAAGTTAATCTAAAAACAGTAAATTTAAAAAACAGCATAAAAACATTTTGGTACTTATAATTTATGTTGTAAATGAAACTGATACATATCTCCTTTTAAAAAACACAGTGTCCTAAAGTACTAAATACTTTTAAAAAATAGTAATACTTCATTAATCAAAGCTATCTTTTTTTTTTCCAAAACATCGATCGGAAAGACAGATGTATATGGATACGCGATAAGAAATTGACACACCTAAGGTTTTCAGATGATATATAGTTTTCTTTATTGACTCCGCTATAGGCCTATAAAAAATGTTACAAAGTCTAAATAAACTACGAAAGCGTAAACATCGGCCTACTCATAAACGCATCCAAAACTAAAATTGTGTGTCAAATGGTCAAACAATCAAAAGAGAATAAGTACCGATAGAATACATAGACGAATGTGTGTACCCGGGTAAATTGATGTCTTTTGACGCAAATAATAACGAAAAAGAATTAGACAGACGAATAAGCGTGACATGAAAGAAATACTGGACACAAAAGAAATTTTGAAAAGAAACTATAACTTTAATATAAAAAAGACTATAATGGATTCCTGCAATCTCCCAAGCTCAACCTATCTTAACCAGACTTGAGTTTTCACCGCAAAAGTAAAAAATGGAATTTCATCATGTCAATACGCAATGAAAAGAAGTAGTTATTTTAAAACTGAGAAGAATACAAAAAATGATAAACATACGATATTCGTATGAAAATTAAATTAACAGATGCCCCTCATTTCAGTTTAAAACACAAGTGGAATTGGGCAGGGCACTTAGCAAGATACGAAGAAAAAGGATGGACATACCAAACAACTAAATGGCCGGACTCGAAAGGCAAAAGAAGCGTGGGAAGGCAGAAGAGACGATGGGTTGACGACGCAATGAACAAAGCAGGAGAAAATTGTATACACAGCCGAGGAAGGTAGGAAACGCTGGAGGCGGCTTTTACATAAGAAAACAATAAAAATAATCAAAGGAAATATGTACTTGTAGGAAATTGTTAAGTGGAATAACAAAGCTACATTGTTATTATTATAATCGAAGCTGTTTAGTATAATGCAATGCATTGTAAACCACAACCGTATAGCATCTGGTCTTTCTGTCTAGAAAAACTACATCAGGAAATGCCATAAAAGTGGTGAAGAACAGTAGATACAGCACAAATAGAATTAACTTACTCCTGTTCAACGCCATATATGATGTATTTGATAAGTTCGTCAAAATTCGGTTTCATGAAGGACTACTTACTAAATGTTTTGAGCACATTATTTCGCTTAACACGATCCATTCAAAATTTAACATGAAAGCACAGATGGACCAAGTATCGCGAAGTTCATAATTTAGGTTAATAATAATAATATAGAACAAGTTGATTTGAAAATATTTTTTAATGTTTAAATATCTTTTTTTATTCTCTTGAACGGCGTTCACACATATTATTCTTAATATTACAGTTTATGAATAAACAAATCATTTAGCTTCCTTAATGATTTACAAACTTATCCACAACTGCTAGTTGTTTTCTATACAGATATTAATAGTTCTCCAAAAAAAAATACATCTTCATTAAATCTCCTTTCACGGCCTAGGACAGTCTGGTGCAGGAATATCTCGATTTCTTGTTATCTTTTGCCTTTGTCGTTTTAGATAGAGTGAATTACTACACTGCGCAGGCGCCAGTTATTGTAGTACTTACCTTTGTTATTCGAGTTTTTTTAGGCATTTTCGGAGTCTAAACACACGATGATCATTCCGCCATGATCCAACTGTTTGAAATAACAATATTAATGCATTACAGTATCTTTAAATTTGCTGTGAGCACTCTGCAATGGTTTTCATAATGCCCTGAAGGACCCTAACGAGAAACTAATTTGATGTGCATAAAGAGTTACCTTGGTACAATTTGTACAGTATAAAAACGACTTAGATTGTTAGTAAAGCATAAAAGATATCACGGCCTTAAAACAAGTTTAATGGCCTCACGCTCACAGATAACGGGCCAGCGTCTACGGGGAAAATTTGGTAACGAGCTGTTATTGCACTTAGCAGATTTTAAATTCTTACATAAATTTATCTCATTACAAAACTTGACAGGAATGTTACGCAACATTACACTAAATACTAACGTCATAGTGGTGTATTTTAAAATACTGATTACTTTGTGCGAGAATGGCAAATCGTTCGACTCGTGCATAAAACATTGTTGCAATGGCGTAATTTTAATGTGCGTAATGGCGTTTATATATTTCATATTCATCGAACATAACTTGATGACAATAACTAAATTAATGTATTTGATACATACTCTAAAAAGATTTATGTTTGTGTAAAGAATAAAAGGCTTTTCTATATTTTTCTGTATATTTAATCCTTATTAAGGTCAGTTTAATGAATTTTAGTTGAGTTGAATATATATAATGCACCATTTTCGAATCGAAACAACTAAAGATAAGCTACATGATATTTATTAGCTAGTGTGGTGATATCTTTTGAGGGTGAGAAAACCCAAAAACAGTTGTATTATAAAATCCGTCCAGTAAGAGAATAAAATTTGCGAAGAAAGTCTGCATTAAGATCTACACATATTTTATGAAAGTCACTCAATTTTACAGCTAAAAACCCAAAAATTTGTGTCCAAAGGAGATGTTGAAAATGCAGTGTGGCAATTCTTTACATCCAAGCCCAAGGAATAGTTTTACCAGAGTCTCAGAAAACTCTGAATATTAAGGTTTTTTTGTGGTTATTTGATTTTATACCGCTTCTAGAAAATCAAAGCCGTGCAGTGATTAAATTAAGGTAGATTTTTGTTTGAGAATTATTCTTGATTCGATTTGTATGTACGTAAACAGATTAGTATACGTACATAGAGTACGTAGAAAGGGATTGCATATAATTTGAGAACCACAATTTTTAATGCTTCCATCTAGCGTTCAATAAAGTTTAATTGTTGGAATGAGAGAGGAATTTTTGACCAATAGACAATAACTTTCTGGCGAACCAAGATGTAGTACGTATCCCGTTTATCAATAGCATGTATACTTTAAAGCTTTTTGTTTGTATAAAAAACTGTTCAGATATTATAAGATTTAAATTTTATAAAACCTTTGTTTTTTTTTCCTTTTTCTCGCAAAAACTACCATCAAACAAATTTATATTTAATACACCGTCTCAATCTTGACTAGCCACTTTTCAAATCAGAATCTAATTAAAATACAGGCCCTGTAAGATATTACAACATTTTCTTTGACTTTTTACGAATTGTGTTCCGATATGTACCTAACACGTAAGTGAAACAACTGGGGGCGATTCTCGAGCCATGTGGAAATTGTCACATGAGACAATTTTCAAATGTGAAATTCCTGTAATATTCCGTATACAAAATGACGGAACATGTCGAGTGATGTATTCTCACTCGCCTATGGAAATTTAAAATAGTTTCTATTTAGAGATCATGAATTTTATATAGGTATGAGAATATACTTCTAATAATCAAAACGGAAAACGTGGACTTTAAAGCCTTCCAATCTGAAATAAAAAGACTGTTAGAGGATAGTAGCGGGACGACTGTTAGTCAAGATTTCATTAAAATAATGTGTCACTCATTGTATTGATCTTCTAAATTTAAGGTGTGACAATGGATGTCGTGTGCTAAGGTGTACCTGTTGCTTGTCACATGAACGCCGCTTGACAATTGCCACAGCTTAGAAATTGAGAATACTAAATTAGTGTTTTCGTAAGACATTTATTATTTCGTATGAAAGGAAAAATATTAAATAACCACTCTAATTCAATATTAATTATTAAATTTATTCTATTAAAATTATAATCTATTACATATATCTTTAAAAAATGTCTCATGTAACAATTTCCATATGGCCCGAGAATCATCTCCCTAAAGCCTTGGCACCACCCCCCTCTCCCAGCAGCAGTCCTGGATTTGTCAATAGGCCATGTAGGCCGCGGCCTAGGGGCGGCAGCGTCCTAGGGGCGGCAGATTTCAGAAAATTATTATTTTAGAAAGGTAGATGGGGCGGCGGAAATAAAGTGGCCTACACTCATAAAAAATATAAATCCGCCACTGCCCAGCAGCTAAGGTAATTTCAATATGTAAGCTAAATTAACATACGGATACATTGATACGGACGACATACGTGGTGCCTTATTGTCGGTCTCATAATCAAGATCAGGGGCGAAGAATTAGTAAAGTTAAAAGCAATGGGCAGGCCACATCGCTCGTAGAATTTATAACCGCTGGTGAAGGAAAACTCCTCGAGGAGCGACCACGAACTGGACGACGCAGTATGGGACGGCCTTCCTCCATGTGGACTAACATCTTGGTCAAGGTCATGGATCACCGTACCGTTTGGTCGCAGGTAGTCCAGGGAGGCTATTCGGGCCATGTGGAAATTGTTACACGAGACATTTTTTAAAGAGATATATAATGGATTACACATTTAATAAAATAAACTCAATAATTAATATGGAATTAGTGTGGTTATTTAATATTTTTCCTTTCACACGAAATGATAAATGTCAAACGAAAACACTAATTTAGTATTCTCAATTTCTAAGCTGTGGCAATTGTCAAGCGGCGTTCATGTGACAAGCAACAGGTACACCTTAGCACACGACATCCATTGTCACACGTTAAATTTAGAAGATCAATATAATGAGTGACACATTATTTTAATGAAATCTTGACTAACAGTCGTCCCGCTGCTGTCCTCTAACAGTCTTTTTATTTCAGTTTGGAAGGCTTTACAAGTCCACGTTTTCCGTTTTAATTATTACAAGTATATTCTCATACCTAATATAAAATTCATGATCTCTAAATAGAAACTATTTCAAATTTCCATAGGCGAGTGAGAATACATATTGTATGAGAATACATCACTCGACATGTTCCGTCATTTTGTATACGGAATATTACGAGAATTTCACATTTGAAAATTGTCTCATGTGACAATTTCCACATGGCCCGAGAATCGCCCCCCAGGACCGTACCTCGTAAAAATCTTAAGCGTAGACCTGTCTACAACAGCGGACATTCAATAGCTGAAACGACATTACGTTTTCGTGTTGCTATATAAAAATATGTGTGACGATATCATAACGTTTCTTCGGCTTATTTACTAATTGTAAATGGACGTTGTACCGCATCGAGGCAGAGCGGCAGGAATCCTTGTCCGCTCAAACAAGGGATACCTACATTTTTTTAATATGAAAGACCTCAAGCCAGCGTTAGAAAAACCCTGGACATACCCTACCTCCATAAGAACGTTTTCATTAGGGTTCCGTACCACAAAAAGGAAAAACGGAACCCTTATAGGATTACTTTGTTGTTCGTCCGTGAGGTATTTAATTGAAATTCATATCAAATACTCAGGTCTATAATACCTTTAAGCTGTAACAAAATAAAACTTCTATGTCAACGCAATCAAAAGAAATAGCAATTTAAGCCGCATATTTTGAAACTCGCAACTACTCTCAAGGGAATGAAAACCTAACTTCTAATCGACCTGAAATCTTGAAATTTGGTATGAAGCAACGTCTTGTAGCACAGATAAAGGAAAAATGGCGAAAACCATAAATTTTTAGTTACGTCATATAATAAAAATATTTTTAATAATTTTAAACTTACTACACCTTTCCTCATGAACGCGTAGAAGCATGAAATTGAAATTCATATCAAATACTCAGGTCTATAATACCTTTAATCTGTAACGAACTTCAATGTTCAATGTAGTACTATTTATACCTTTTTCAGTCACCATTTTCAGATCTGGTTCGAAGTTAATACTTAATTAGCATTTTTGAACCAGACTTCTAAAAAGTGATTCAAAAAGTTTGTAAATAAATAACTTTAATAAAAGAACTTTTGCAAGACTGCTGCAAGGCTAGTGTGGGTATTTAAGTTATATTATAAAATAAATGATAAGTTTTAATATAAGACAAAGGATTACTGAAACGAAAATTTATACTCCTCCAGTTTTGCACATTGTAATGTTATATATTTCATTTTCCAATAGAAATACTATAACTATGACTCGATTGTCGTGATGGGTGAACTTTTACTTATGCACAGGTTTGTACGGAGCCTCGGTGCGCGAGTCCGCCTCGCACTTGGCCGCTTTTTTCTCTCTTCGACCTCGTCGTATCATTACAGACCGTGCCGTCTAAACTTATGTAACAACATATAGCCAAGTTGACCCAGAAGAGAATGTAACTTATAGTTTGGATACATTTTAGCACTTAGCTTCCGCAGTTTTCGAAATTCATTGAATTGTTTCAGAAACTAAATGCGTCGATCGCACCAAAGTTTGACAGCGGCCGCTCACTTAGAGTCGCAGCGTTCCACCTGATATCTATAGACATTAATTTACATCCTTTTAGCTTACGTGGTTGTGTACAACGTTCTTTCGTCTTTGTTTTTTTTCTAAAAGCAAATCAGCAGATTGTAAAAACTCTATTACAAATCGGATCGGATTTTCGTTTATGACATCACTCTATATGTTATGTACAACAACTGTACCATAGCGATCGTAATTTCCAGTTAACTCTTTACAGAATTTTATTTTTGGTCTCGTGTTTTTCACGCATGCCTGATTCGTTTCAAAACGGTTTTGAAAACGATCTTTTTTTTGTATAAACTATTTTCCCATTTTCTTAAAAATATTGGTCGACAAAATCATGTTACTTAATACCTCACTCTTCAGAAATTCATTTACAGGTACTCTTATACTTAGTATTCATATGCGGCACATAGATTTTTCCTATTGAATTCACCATATTGTGCTATTATTTACTGATTTACTCTAATTTTCAGCCAAACTTTTTTTTATTATTACATGAATTTAAGTTCTTAAATAACCGCAATTGTCAATTAAGTATAAGCGATGATTAAAAACTATAAATGATATTTAAAATGTTTGAAAATCTGTAAAATCTCTTATGAAAACCGCTCTATTGCTTTACGTTCTAACATCTTAATTATATAACCACAGAATATATATTAGGTAGAAATGTAACTGATTTAAAACATTCTCTTATATAATCTTGTATGTTGTAGTTTTGCTAGCGTTCTGCAAAATTTTTAAACATTATAAGAGTTTCTATTAGCGTTCATTAAAACTTTATAGCATTATATAATAACTAATATAGAGCCTGAACAATTTGTAAAACCTTAAACGTACATATTCTAAAGCAGTCGTCTTTAGTCAGGGTTATTAGCCTGTAGTAGCTTTCAGCGTTACAGACAGAATAGGGGTAGTAAATGAAATCTTTGGGTTCGTTATGTTAGTAAAAACGATCGTATCTGAATCATTGTGACGTCAAAATTACGTAAGAGTGAAAAGCTTTTCCGCGGCGCAGCCTCGACTGACGTCATTTTGACGTCACAGTGATACAGACTCGACGCATTAAATCATATTTTGATGTTTTAATATAACTTAATTGTCCCTTTGTGCATTAATTACCACTAGAGCGATTCTATCTCTCCGTGAAACTACATTTTTCTTTACGCTATTATTCAGCTCTGGTATCATCAAAGATGTTAACTTCCAATCTCAATTCGTTTGAGGACGGGGCCACAAGTTGTGTCGCAATTGGTTGCGACTTAGCTGCGACTTCTGGCCAAAGACGAGTATAAGCTTTTCATAGCTTAGTTTTGCCGCATGCTAAATAAACAATAATTTTAAAAGATTCTATTGTATTACACCTCAGCAAAAGATGTATTACTCCAAAGTCTCGTTGAATATTGAAAAATAGGTTAATATAATGAGACCTTTTGAAGAAAATGGAGTACTCAAGTTACAATTTCGCCTGTTATACCATTGATAAAAGGTAATATAAAAACTTTTGAAATGGACACGTCTAAAATTAACTCAATAAAACTGAAATAAAAGAGTGACTTCAAAAATCATAGACAAATTGAATTCTAGATTTAGTGCTTTCACCACCAATTTTATATGCACAATTTTAAAAAATTAACCAACGATACGAAACCAAATCTTTCAACGATAATGCCAGGCAAAAGATTGAAACAAACTTGAGTTTTGTCTACAAAAGTAGACGAAACTTGTATGGTTCTCTTCAGTATAAGACAAAGAAAGAAAGTCATACAACCGAATGTGCTCATGAACCTCAATCTTCGAAACGTAAAAGAAAAACTCTATGGGACTCCAAGAATCCCACCCTATTTAGGGATCCACACTGCAACCGACATTACTTATGATCAGCTAATAGAACATGTTTTGATGATAAAACTCGTGCTGTAGAACTGCACTAAGAAAAAGATTACTCTAAAGTGAGATCCTTTGATATGGTAGCTAATTGACACCAACAAATACTCAAATTTATCTCCATCATTTCGGAGATTTTCATTTGCTGCACTTTTTATACACCTAGCGGTATTTCAAGCTAAAAAAGCAAGCTAAAAATAACGAAATAGCTCTAATATGTGATGAAAAAAGGATTAGATTAAATGGAGAGAGTACTGTTGAACATTTATTTTTAAATTAAAATTTGCCAGTCTCAAGTTTTCAGTGCTTATAATTTTGTTTACGACTCTGCATTGATTATTTATATTTTTCTTTAACTTTCAACTTTCCATTTATGTAGAAATGAATTTTTGATTACTCGAAGATAAAGCATTTTATTACGTGCTAAAAATAGGCCCTAAAAATATGTGCGATAGCTCATTCGATCTGGAATAATATCTAGAAAAATGTATCGAAACCGTTTAGTAGCACATAAAAAATTACAACAGTTATAAACAATTAAAGATAAAAAAAAAGATATTTCGTTTTTCGTCGATATCTCGCAAACTATTGATTTTTTACAAATTTGAAAAAAAGATCTTTAAAGAAAAGGCAAATTTTTACAAAAAACTCTGAATTCCCGAATCTCATTATCATCATCATCATCATCGCTCAACCTTCAGCCAGTCGCAATGACTGAAAGGGACAAGTACCGATACACCGAAGGGAGCGTGATTGTAGGGAGTAGTGTAGGTTCTAGCTTGGATCAGGAGTGACGCGAGTGTAGAGCCAGCCGGTATTTGTGCAGCCTTTTGCCAGAAACTGGATTCGGGATAGGTAATAGATACTATAGTGTGTCAATAAATATAGTGGGGAGGGTATGTTTCTTCTGTTTCTCTTTCGTTCTTCGTTTCCTTCGCTTGGTGCAGGCTTTGACGTCCATTTCTGAGAGTTGGAACAATTCATCTGCAGCTTTTCTAATTTCTACTGTACTCTGTGCCAATGTTCTTTATTCTTCTTGGTTCTTGTTGTGAAAACTATTAAAAAACTATTGTTATAAATTCCCGGAATTTTATGTCTATTATTTATAATTTTAATTTAACGCTAAACATGAGCCTCTGCGCCGCAGTATAAGGTATTAAATATTAATTTAATAATTTGAATAAATTATGGTGTATTAAGGACACTTCAAAAAAATTATTCTTGTTCGAAAATTAACTGAAATTCAATTTTATAACAAGTTCGACAATTGTTAAATAACAAAATTTTCTTCAACTTTCGTCTTCATTGTTCATTAAAAAAATGTTTAAATAATTGAAATTATTTTCTTCGCTTCGTGGAACTCTTCTTATATTAATGCTTAACAACATCACGCCATAAAAGTTTAAAAAAATTTAAGAATCTGTTTATAATATTTTTTTAATTAAACAAAAATGAAAAATCAATGTATTATTGAGTTTTTTCAATTTATTAATACGGTATTATTCATTGAAAAACAATTATTCACTTCATTAATACTGATCTCTTTTACTACTCTAAATATACATATACACTTTTTTACATTTACTCTAGCTGTGCTTATGTAGTTTATTTCTAGACACTAATTTATAGATGATTTGATGATTATACAATGTGTACGGTGATAAATCTGAAAGTAATTATTTACGAGTCGATATTTCCAATATTCGTAGGTTAATTATTTCTTTAAATAGTCTAATAAATACATAATTAAATAATTATATAATTAAACAATTCGTATTTATTGAAGAAGTATTGCGGAGGGTAGTAGACGCATCTATCGCAAATATTATAATAATGCATCGACGGTAAGTTCAACTAAGTCCGCCAAATCCCATGAATTTCAAATAAAAAATGCATTGCTTTGTCTGCTTTGTTTATATTCTTTAATCAGAGCAGAATATTAAATTATATTCTGTCGTCACAACCGGTTCAATTATGAACCACACGGTAGCGACGCGCAGAATCGATAGACCGTTGACGCCTTAGCTTACCAATCATGCGGAAAAATTGAAAACCCATGTCTGCAGTCTTAACTACATATCTTGCCCCACCTTTCCTAGAATCAGTACAGCGCACTTGAATCTGTCGTTTCTTATCAAATATTCAAATACCCTAGTTCTTCTCACGCCAGCACCGTTTTTAATTCTAGCGTCAAAACCCAAATTATATGATGTGCTTTAGGCTCGTATGTAACAATTAAATATAAAACCTTTGATAATCATCAGAATAATTTTTGATTCATCTTTCAAAAGCGACCAATCTGGGAGTCGTATTCCCACATGCAGGGTTCCGTAATGAAGGAAATTATATGAAATTTGTAATTGCATTAATTTTAAATCAAACTGATATCGCGTTACTCCCTTTAATTTTCAAAAATCTAGTCTAAAATAATTTGGACTCTATGTTCAAATGGTAAGTAATATCATTAAAATTTTCATACATATTCAATATGAGACGGTGTTTAAATTGTTACTGTTGGCTACAGAAGATTGTACATATCTCAAAATTTTACAAACAGATTTTGTTTAAAATATTTTTTGTGGATTTTATTAATAAAGATCTATTACAGCATTGTTGTTGTTTTTTCAGATTATTACAAATACACAATAATTAACAAGTTTAGAAGTTTATTAACGACAAAATCTACACCTCGGAGTGAAACTCGTTTGAAAACCTTTAACGCTCTTTTAAATAGATTTAATTAATAGGAATGACAAAAAATATGTTTTCCATTCTTCAATTTTATGAACTTTTAGGAAATTATGAGAACGCTATCTCTGAGTATTTCATTTTCTCCTTTGGAATGTCTGCACATAATTCTATGACGGCTTATATAAGACGCCTTACAATTTCATCGACATCGATTTTGATCAACACCGAAAAGACAGCGAGCAGCGACAAAGCTGTCACATACATATACAAAAGTCTGGCAGATGATGCTCTAGGGATTGCCTTTTTGTCTTCAGCTACGGTAACTTAAAAATCCTGCTTGGAAACAGAAAAAATCTTTCGGAACATGTGCAACTGGTCGCTTATCAAAGCCAATGCAAATACTAGAATAAAATCAATTGTTGCAACGCATATAAATATAGACTATTGTAATGTCTCGACACTACTAGTAAGAAATTGAATCATATAATATTTGATTAACTCATCACTGTAATAATTTAATGTAATGTTCACACAGATTCATACAACATGCTGTTTCGGAATAGCTACAGCCAGCTAAAATTTGTGTTCGTTCATAATAAAGGAAATTTCTGTAAATAACAATCACTTATATGACAATCAAACGATAGTGGAATAGGGTTTGTTTCATTTAATAAAATAAGTTTAATGCAATACAAGATTATTTTATTCGTTTATATAATACAATACAGTATTGTCACATAAACAGGCAAGACATGTCAATTTCGTATTTCCGTCCATCCAGGGCAGTGTGACGCACGTACGGACAGCAGAACCGTGAAGACGTGTACCGTGAAGAACCATAAGTAAGCAATTATCTATTTGAGTAAACAATAAATTGTAATTGGTTTCTGCCGTCGTCTATTTTTACGTATTTCTACGTATGTTAAAATTGTAGTAGAGTGAATTCAATACATGGAAAAGGTTCAAAATAGACAATAAAAGATTTAGCGAATATAGCGATAATGGCAACCTAAAAAGGTTATATATATATATATGTTTTAACTAGGCCTAAATTCTGCACACAAGGCAAGAGCTACTGTATCAATTTTATAAATTGTTGTATACTAATAGGTACATAATTTATATTCTGGAACAATGCCCGTATTTTCATAATTAGTTTTTCCCATTTCTGTTTATTATACATTCAGGAATAGGATTTCATTCTCAATTATGATGAAAGCAAATTTATGTGAAGCTATTATGACAATTATACGTGAGGGACACTAAGAGTTTCTGGAACTTACCACTTACATAAACAATACTTAAAAAGTGATTTCATTTGAAAATGGAACTCTTTGGCTGTAGAATACAGTTTGTTTCATCTGTCAATTGTTTTGACATTGTAAAGTCATTTTAAAAATTGCGTGTCTTCATCACTATGAATTTAAATCGTGAAAATGTTCACAGTATGATTTATTACGATTTTAAGTGTAATTCGATAGCTCCGCAGCGCCTCGCTCGGCTTCAGACTGTTTTTGGCGGTAAAGCGCCATGCAGGAATACTATTTTATAACTGGTTCGTAGAATTCAAACGCGGTCGTGTCAATCTCAGTGCTGAATTTCGTGATGGTCGCGCGTCCGCTGTCGTGAACGACAAAAACATCGATGCTGTGTGCCGTATGATCGGAACAGACGGGCAGGTGACCTACCATTAGATTCGGACGTCCTTACACATAGGCATGAGTCAAATACAATCAATCGTACACAAACATGTGGGTATGAAAAAGTCGTGCTCGCGATGGATTCCACACAATTTGACTGAGGCTCAAAAGACGAACGGCATTTGTTTTACGGTTTATTTGATATTTTATTAAATATGAAATTAAAATAAGAAGAATTACATACAACTGTACACAAAACAAAGATGTATAGGTTTGCTTTGCTTTCTTCGCTTTGTAGGTAACATAATCACTCAACGGATCAATGCAAAATACAATTACGCACTTTCTGTGGATGCCGATTGAACATAGATTAAGTACAACACCTATCTTCGATATTGACTTAACTAAACTTTTCAGACAAACCTCTATACAAGTTAACACGTGGTGCTGCCGTGTGCAGGATAGCTCGCGTTTACTTGGTTCGACCATAAATAATATTAACCTCTGTATTCAAAACTGAGACCAGCTAGATCCAACACTAATATTGAACATTCTATGACATTCATTATCATAGAATAAACTGATAAATCTTCAACAGTTAACGCAACGCAACCGCCGTGCGTCATAGTCACCGCCGTTTTGAAATGTCTCTTAGCAAAACTGGATTAAAGATTTCAGTAACAATTACAATAAATTGTGCAATTCTGGCAACAAAAAAGTTTAATGTATGAATGTTTGAATAAGCGAATCATGAGTATACCTAAACTGGTAAATATACAGTTTACTAGTTATGCTACGGAAAGGTGTAAAGGCATCAGGACATGGTCGTGTTTTTAAAGAACGTGAAAGGACATTTTGATGATTTTGATGAAGTAGAAATTACATGTATTAGAAACGTATATAATTACAACAAGCCACAACCGAACCTAACTTTACTCATATGGAAAAGTGACATTTGTTGCGCATGCACACGCACAATTTTTTTTTTTTGATACTGCGATGGATTTCACTTCAGAAAACAAATGTGATGCCCTGAAGAAGAACGGATCACAATTTCGCAAGACGAGATCATATCGCAAATGCGTTTCATCTCATAACGCTGTAACCAATTTTCTATCAATAATAATATAATTCGGATAATTGTCTCCAATATAATGATGCCGTTCATGTTGCTATATGGCAACATTCAAATAATATTACAACAAGTATAGATTATATAATGACAGATACCTAGATAAATAGACTTTTACAGTTATGAATATAGTATTGATTACATAAAGTTCTTTTAATATTTTTGTAATAAAAATGTCTATATAAGAAGTATATATTGGAAATACAAGGATTTTAAAATCTTAGTCACTATCTAAAAGGAATCAATAAATGACTTATTACATTATTTTTCAAACAAAAACATCACTCATTTAATTTTCAAAGGCATGACCAATATAATTTAGGAATAAACCCAATTATCTGAAAATCGATAATTCATTTTACCTCTTTACTACAACTACTATCAAATACCAAAACGTGGCATTTCAATTCTTTATAATCTTATAAAAAAAGTGGACAGTGTCAAAATAATTGACTGTACCAGTTCAGCACAATTACAATTTTAAAGTTTTCTAAAAAAATTGTTTAAAACCGCTCTCTTAAAAAAAAATTGTGTTATTTTGTGCTCCAAGTTACATTACAATTTTAAATCTAAATATTATATAATTAAGTCACGTTACTGGGTAGATGATGTGTTTCATTTGATCATTTAATAGATAGAGGTCATAAGCAATCAAACAAAATATTGCTTTACGCAAAAATAATGCAATTTTAATACACTAAATCAAATATGTATTTTTTTTACGTGACATTGCTAAATCAAAATAGAATTCATTGCCTTTACACAGATAACAATCAGAAGAAAATAATTTAAACATTAATTTGGAAGCAATGATTTTAAAACCTTTAACTTAATCACACGAAAAAAAAAGCTTTGAAAAACTTGGTTGAAAAAACCTTAAATCGATTTACTGACGATAATTTTACGTAATAACGTCATAAGAAAACATCGATGAAAAATACATACTTTTATGAATTGAATTGAATTATAATCTCTGAATTATCATTATTTTGTATTAGTCACAAACCGAACGCTTAGGCCGTTCGTGCCTCTCTATCGTTCCGCGCTCTCGTTCGCACGCTCTGCTCAGGCGGAACGCGACAATGAGTCATGCTTTTTCATGCGTGCAGCCGGCGTTCATCGATTTATAAGACGTTATCACGTCAATACTTTTATAAATCGTAGAATATATTCTAAATACTATTATTATTATTTTTTTAATAACCGTTAAGTATTTACTTATGCAGGTATACAAAAAGTACAATAGTTTTATCTAGTCTTGCCTTAAAATTATTTGGCAAAAAATACGATATAATTAAATTACTATCAACACAGATTTTAAGAGAAAACTCCTACAGAGATTACGTAACTGTAAAAATGGCCGCTCTCCACATTTCCGCGTAAGATAATACCATAAATATTTATAGAGCGATAGCGACAAACACATCCCTTGTGTAAACTTAAAACAATTCAGTCACCATCGTTTTGACGTCGAAATTACGTCAGGGTGTGACGAATTTAGCCGCGCACCCTCACTACTATAGTCGGCGGTCGGCGTGCGCGCACCCTCATATGACATAGTTTTAACGTAATAGCAATACCGATGGGATCGTTTGAAGCTTAGAAAATTGTGAATATTCGATTTGCGAACACAAGAAATGATTTTGAAATTGAACCGAATCAACTATATTTACACCTTTTGAGGTGATCCGAGAATCAGTGATCGATGCGGTAAATTCGCTTTATTAAAAATTAATTACGACGAAGAATGCGAGCTCGTGAACGAAATTATATTTATTAAGGTTTACCTATATAGAACGGGTTTATTAATTAATAAACATTTATTGTCTAGAATAATTTTTACTTATCTTTTTATATATCTCAGAACCAATTTAATATTACGTAAAACGTTATAAATTTATTTGTTTGTATATGAGCTCTATACTAACAGCGCTCAACTGAAACACATTATGGTACCGTATCGTTTTTAGTTTTTATATATAAAAATATTATGTAAAAACTTGAATAGTATATATTTAATAACAATTATCAAATGCAAATTGGTTTTTTTTTTCAAACTACTGCATCGTGCCGAAACTACCATATCTATAATATCCAATCAATTGCAATCTACTCCACATGTGTCCCCCTCTTTAAAAACAGTACTAATTGTCATATAGAATTGTGATATAGAAAGTGATTTAAAACGTTACTTTTCATTTCCCTAAAAGAAGATAATTGATTATTTAAATATTCCTCGTTGAAACTTATCGAAGACTCGATTAAGCCAGACTGTCGACGTCGAGGCTGGTGCGTCTCTCTCCACCAATCTTGAAATTCTTGGTGAAGGGTATCATAAGTATTAGACTGCCAGCTACGGCGATCCAACCCCCGGCGAGATAAAATGACAACTCCCACGAGTTCGTCATGTCAAAGATCAACCCTGAAAGTTAAAAAAAAAGTTACAGAAAAATCATGAAATTTTGTGATACTGTGGTTTATCACTAGACTTGTTACAACAGCCGATTCGTTATTAACAATCGGGCCGTATTTATAGATTAAGGATTTAGTACAATCTAAATCAATACAAAGCAGTTCAACATTATGTTGACATAAGAAAAACTCTGCACTACATGAACATTTACGACATTAACCGAATTAATCTGAAAACCTAAATTTGTCTAAATACGTCTATATATTGATATTTTTTTCATTGTACCCTTTTCCCTAATTATTATAATCTGACCTACACGTATACATTCACTAGACGCTTGGACCGAGAATTTCTAACAAAATT
This sequence comes from Eumeta japonica, assembly GCA_005406025.1. Classification (NCBI taxonomy): domain Eukaryota; kingdom Metazoa; phylum Arthropoda; class Insecta; order Lepidoptera; family Psychidae; genus Eumeta; species Eumeta japonica. The sequence continues at coordinate 115,623 of BGZK01000686.1, forward strand.
CAATTATTAATAACTTACTAACAAAAATATATCAGGTAATAAATTCATAGATGCACCTGCAAAAACTCTAACAGTTATTTCATATTTAAACTTAATCATTTCATATTGTCTCAAATAAGCAATCGTTTGATAAAATGAAGAATTTATGACACACATAAAAATGTATACCTGATAAAGGTGGTCCGATCAAATGTCCGATACCCTGAACCAGCAGGACCAGACCGTACGCCGAAGTGAACTGTTCCAAAGGTACTAATTCGACGAGTAAGCTTGGGGTGAACGTGAAAGCTCCAGCGAACAGGAGGCCGAAAGCTGCCGACACCGCTGCGAGAACCCAGTAGTTTATGGCCGCCGGAGGCATAGCGGCCACGCATGCGCCACAAAGCAGCAGGCACGCTGCGTACAGACCTCCTATGTTGACCCATGGCCTATCACCGATCCATCCCAAACCCACCTGAAAAGAAGAAAAATCCATTAAATCCATCACAAAGTTACAAATTTTAGAATTTTTCAGAAACAGAAACAAAACAGACAAAATGTTCTAAATGCCGTGTAACACCGTTTATGTTTAAATAGTTTTTTGGTATGTATAACTATTGAATTTAATTAAAACTAGTAGTAAAACTAATTACTACGTTAGACTAATAGTTAATTCCGTAATTAACGAAAGCATTATCATATATAATGCGACCACAGCAACGTGTCGATTTAGAACCGCACTACATCATGAATTTCAATGACATCATATTAACGTTTTAATTGTAAGTTACAACACCCACAGGTAAAGATGAAAGTATTAATAAAAGTTTTTTTTGTTCACATGACCATTAGTTAGTAATAAATTTTAACAAGTATCAATGTAAAACATAAATTAATATGTAATAACATGTTTCCTTTGCCCTTCATTGGATTGGTAATGCTTCGATATATGTAAATTATACACGAACATAAATACATATTTTAGCAGAAATACTTGCTATTTCCACAAGAGTTAAAATTTATTCTAAAGTAAATGTTAGGCACTATTGTTTATACAACAATATCATTGCCATGGATGTATATTGGTAGATTTAATATACTTTTTCTTTACTCTTAGTACCTATTTAATAAATGTTATAGCAAAACACATTTCACCAAGAGACTGCAGTATTTGAATGTAAATGGAAAATCTGTAGTTATCACAAGTATTCATGGAATAAATATTATAATAATTAACCGGCTGTATGTCTGTTATGCGATCTCGTCCAATTCCAAATACGATGATTAAAGATTTTGGTTTGTTAACCGCGAATCGCTGGCGTTACTCAATTATCAAAAAAAAATTCTGTCGCTACGGAAATTTCTCTTCTACATTTATTTGCCTTTGTTTTTCCTCGTTCAACAATTTCTCATCCCATTCGACTCCATTCTTCATCTCCACTTCAGACCTCTGCATTCTACCTCCAAACATCACACTCACTTACATCTCACTATCTACTTTCGCCTTATTGCCTCTTCTGCTTACCCAATCCTGTCCTGTTTCTTACCTATCCTTAACTCCCTATCCTTCAAGCTTGAAATTCTAATCTCAAACCACATCGAATACGTTTAGTTATTTATAGAAACAGATCCACATTTTAAGCTCCTTCTTTTAGATTCTCTTTAAAACCCACTTACCCACTGAAGTTTTAAAACCATTAAATGTTGGAGAAACAACATCATCAAAATAATTGTTTAGTTTACAGAAAGACCTGAATTTTACTTTGGAAAATCTAAGAAACATTTTTAAAGTGAAACTTTTATTACATCGTCTCAAACTTTTCGTCTGCGTTTGCATGTCGCATTACAGTCGGCCGCAGAGTAGGGGTAGAGTGAAAAGTACTCCCTTCCACTGCTCGTCAGAGCAGTCGAGGCCAATATGGCGGCGCCTATAGTTCGTATCAGCTGACCGTGTAGTGTATAGACTATAGAGTATTCAATAGGGACGGGCGAGCATACCTATACTACGTTGAAAATAAGCGAGTATTGTGTTCAGTACACAGTGTAATAGTACCCCTTTTAGGTGGCGCTGTCAGCACTCATATACACACTATACATCTTGAATGCTATAGTATTAGTCATTTTGCGCTAGTGCTCCACGTTATTTTGTTTGGTGTTATTAGTGTTTAATGTGAATAGTGTTATTTATTTGCTTTTTGGTGAACAACGACACACCTGGTGAGTTCGAAAAACTGATCATCGAGGAATAAGTGAAGAATAGTGCAAAAATGAATGACGATAAATTAATTTTACGCCGTAAAAAACAGAACGCTGACAGAGAACGTGCTCAAAGAAAAAGGAAAAAAGATCTTGTGCCATGCAGTTTAGCACCGTTCAAAGTGGTTACAGAAAAACTTTTACATCAAAAGCAACTAAACGCGGAAAGATGTCGTAGATATCGTCAAAAATGCAAGCGTTAATGTTTGTATATCTAAATAATTGTTAATAATTATGTAAAAGTATCCTAAAACACAGAGTTGAATAAAAATATTACTTGGAAAACTAATCTACTTTTATCATTTCCCGTTATAATTCCAATTTTCTAAAAATAAAATTAAAATTGATGATGCGATTTCAATACCCTTAATCAAATATTATTCCAAAATTATTAGTTTAATGTCTACGATATGAAAATAAGTTTCACTTTTACCGTGGTTTCATAAAACCACACATAGTTTTTTAAATTTTAATTAAAATTTGTCTCGTAGATTTTAAGTTCAATCTATTCAATCATAAATTCAAAAAAATCTATAAACGATTAAAATTTAAATTAGCCTAGGTTACGAAAGGTTGTTACAGCACGGTCTCAGTTGATGTACAACACAACTCACGAAACTTTGCCGCTCTGAATTGCCTACGATTGATGTAATGCGCAGCTGTACACTTCACGGCCCTTACTTCATCTCTCCCGCGTGCCAATTTTAGGTCATTGCGACGCTTTCGTAACTTACTTCTCAGCGGCAGAGTTTCGTGCGTTGTGCTGTAATTTTGACTTCATAACGATAATAATTGTATCATTTCGGATTCCAATGAATGCACTCCGTACCGTAGGTTACGTCTTCAGTTATTTACTTTGAAACATTCTTCGATCCTCTTCTTATCAAATTACTTTTACGGAGCATCCCCACTTTTATTTTATTTATGATCTAAGCCTGTTTAGTTAAAATATCCATGTCTGAACATTCTATACATACCTTAATCACGTCGCCAACGTTCCAGTCGGTGTAAATAAATCTAATACGAATTTAGAAAACCTTGCGGCGTCCGGTGTTGGCACACAAACGAAAACGTCTGCAAACGCTATCTACTTAGACAGCGAGACAGCACACTGTAGACGTCTTTGATATCCGTTTCAAAATAAATGAAGGCCGTAATAAGAAGCGGTACAGATTTAAACGAGAAAAATATATTTCTTATTAATAATAATTTAAATACTTAGTGCGTGTACTTTAAATACTTAGTAGTTAGTATAGATACCTATACTTGTAAATAATTCAAATACTTAGTAGTTACGACCTATACTGGTGAATAATAATAGTAATGGGTGATTACTACCTGAAATGATCATTGTTACTGACCACAGTTCAAGATTTACTTTCATAAGTAGTTTCTTTGGACACTATATCTCGAAAGATATTTCTTTACGGGCATTAAAATATATTTTGAGCTACATATGGGGAAGGTTGTGTGATATATCGTAAGCACTAAATTTAACTTAGATTACAGCATTTGTAAGAACAACCTTATCTAACCCGCATAGATTTAATATACATATAAATTGACAATCTCAAAAATAAAAACAATCGTGAATATCTTCTCGTTAAAGTTGGTTAAAAAGAGAGCACAGTATACGTGCATGTTAAAGGAACAAGGAAGGAAGAAAGATGAAACCAGTTCATACATGATATGACCATGGTTGTGATACAGCCTAATTTCTCTTCGTAGGTGATGTAAACTACAAGCAAAATCTTCCTTAATTTACAGTCTCAGGAATACAGCGTAACTCATCTACAAACGAAAACTCGCGTAATTTTACATTTCACATGTATTTAAGTACCATTGATATATTGTATTGTCTAAATATATTGTTTCATAACCAGTATAAATACTTCGAAGAGAGATGGAAAAAGTTATTGCTTCAATCACATGGATGCTTTGAATTAATGAGACTTGAATTTGAAATTTTATTATCATATATACGCGTATTTCTGCTACCTACTAAAACCTTGCCTTTACGAGTATATAGAGATTGACACTACCTATTTGCATACAATTCTTACAAGCCCACTCGTGTGTTTTGTTTTTCGTCTTGTATTAATCACTGTATAACCAATCGAACGTTAAGTAATCCTAAATCTATACTTTCTCGATACTCAATTCATTTATTTAGGGTGAAAACTTACTTTCATTTGTATACCCATTTTAATTGTGAAACGAATCGCTATGGGTTTTTCGTCGTTACGTTACCTAGTATACGGTGACGTCACTACGATGTGGTATGAAGAAAGCTCTTGGTGCGATACTCTGCATAATGAAACGGAGTCTCATCTCGCAACGCACAGTATGAGTCGCGACCCATAAAAAAGTTGCTACACACGCGACAAAGCCAAATCAATTCAGCGCATAGTCTATCAATCTTAAAAAATAATCGACACTAAAAAGCATCCTACTCACCATCCCGATGGTATTGGTGATTCCTATCAAGCTGAGAACAACAGCACCGTCATCTTCACTATAATTCCGATGTATCATATGTTCAGCCAAGTAGAAATATGGCACTATGAACCAGATGAACAGCAGAACGGTCCCGGAACAAAGCAAAAGAAAATGCCAATCGAGGAATAGAGTTGCATCGCACAAGCCGCTCAAACAGCTAAAGATGTCGTCGTACCATTTCTGTAAATCAATGATAAGAAAAAGTCAGACAATGAAAGGAAAATAAACACGTTAACGTAATTTTCGTTACAAAAATATTTAGGAACTTAAACATGTGCATATAAAGATATATAAGTTTTTACTTTTACAATTTATTATTGGACTGATTTTTTATTTACATTATTTAAGAAAAGTTCTTAAGTTAACTAACCTCTTCTTTCTCGTTTAGGGTAATCATAGAATTCTTGTAAATATTTGGACAGGAAGAAGCTTTTAATCTGTACTTAGATATATTCAACATAGCATTCCTGTGCATTATAGAAGTTTTGGGCATTCGCAAATCCTTCAGGTAATGATAATTGACTGAAAACTGTTTTTTAAGCCACTCGCGCCTTTCGATTTTGCTATCTTGCTTCTTCAACACGGCTGGTTTAACAATTTTTTCTATTGTGTTTGTATGCAATAGAGCTTCCGTTGCTTCTACTTCAGCGTCTTTTTCGATGCTCCTTTCACGTGCCATTGCTTTAAGTCTTACCGAAACAATAGGCTGTGGGAAATTGTCTTCTGCAAGTTCTGTGGGCAATTTTTGTTCTGAACTACTTCGAAAGTTGTTCAAAAGCGAAGGATAATTAACCAAAATAATATTGTACAAACGCTTGTTAGAGATAAGATTTTCCAATACTTCGATCGGCACCTGAAAAAAAAGCAATTTTATCATTTTTTACTCATTTTTATTAAAAATTGAAATGGCATAATAAAAAAATCTTCACATAAAGAATTAACGGTTATTAGAAGATACCTTTTCCCTTTGCTTGAGAAATGTAGGTAATTGTACTAGAGAATTTCCTTTACTTTTTAAATTGGCATTCAACTTCGTTGTCGATTCTAAATTTTCCGCTTTCTTTATAGATGCTGCCAATTGCGTCAAAATGTAGTCTGGTGGTTCTCCGCTCTTCATCAATTGTCGTAGTTCTTCAATGCCGGGGTATATAGATTCACCACCTCCAGACTTGCCTGATATGGATACAGAACTGGAATTTCTTGATCTATTTTGTTTCGATTGCCTCTTTTGTTCCAATATCCACCACTCAGGATCTCGCATCACTGTGCCACAGACACACAAATTCAAGAGAGTACCAGAAAGCAAAAGAATAGCTCCTCGCCATCCATACTCTTCTATGAAGAACTGTGTCATCGGAGCGTAGATGAATGTTCCAACGCCAGTGCCACAAGCTCCAAGGCCCACAGCCAAATTTCTCTTCTTATCAAACCAATAAGCAATTGAAACTACTGCCGTTACATACACCAGACCTAAGCCCAAACCTGCGATAACTCCAAATGTTAACATCATCATTTCGAGTGTAGTCGAGACAGCAGCCAAAACGAAACCCAAGGTGGATATCAATCCGCCAAGAATAGTCATGCTTCTACATCCATATCGATCCACCAAAGCGCTCATGACGGGTCCAGAGAGAAGCGGTACAGCAATAAAAAGACTTCCGATCCAAGCTGTTGTCGATTTACTCGCTCCAAACTCATCCAAAAATTCAATGTAGAGTAATCCAAATGAAAAACTTATGCCGTCGGCAATCATAGATATTATAAAAGACGAAAGTACTACGACCCAACCCCACCCACCGTCTGGAATATCCGGTTTGTTATCGGCCTCTCCTTCGTTGTCGCTAGAACAAATACTATCGAGACCCGCCAAATCAGCGAACTTAACGCCGTCGTTGAAAATATTTTCAGTTATCGTCATCTGTCTCTCTTTTTCATCTATTTCCATTTGGCTTTCCTGAGCTATATTCTTCGATTTGTGTTTTATTTCAAAGACTGGATTTACTTTTATTTCATCCTCGTTTTCCGTATAATTTTCTTTGTTTTAGGGGTTTCGATGTCGGGACTGTAAATCGATGCAGAATAGGAGCCTTCACTGGTACAATCGTCCTCGTCCGGCGTGTCCCTCTCGATGCCGGAACTGCCCGTCGAGTCTGACAAATACGATTCTCTGATCGCTTTATCTCGAGACAGTACACCTCTTTTAAGTGAATTTTTTGTTGTATTTATTGCTTCGTTAACCTCAGGAACTTCCATTTTCGATATAATGTATTATAAACAAAACTAACGTACTAAATACTGATTATTTTGTCGGAAAATTAAAACAACGTCTTAAACGCGGGTCGCGGGCCGAGTAGCGCTTGGTCTGGCGAGCAGCGCTGTTCAGTTTTAGTTTATTCGGTTTATTTGGACCGCAGATCATCAAGGTTTTGGGATGCGACTTTATGTGGCCTAAGTCAGGAGGTCCCATGCACTCTTATCGGCGGTCGGCGCAGGTGAGCCGCCACGCCTTGTTCCTCAATTGTAACGGAGGTTGCTTTGCTCCTTAGGTTTACGTAATAGCACCTGAAATATATACATTAAAAACACACTAATTAAACTCCCGATTTTATATCTGTTTAATGGTTTCACTAAAAAAATTATAGAAAAAAAATTAATTATATAGTTTGTCTTAGTATATTAACTTTAAATAATTGCCAAATTTTCTAAGTTTTTTTTTAAATCTTCATACCTATTATATCCTAGATTGATAAGAATAGTACAATCGACATTGTTTTTCAAATTCTATGCGTTTTTATTATGAACTATAATATAATAATACTTAAATTTTCTAATTTAAATAAAACTTTAGTAGCATATGTACCATAATAGTTCTCTATTTCGCTTAATTTCCATCTTACCTGCAACGTTGTTTTTCTTCTGAACGCTCAATTATCAGAGACGGCCTCGAAACGTACGATACGGGAGGAGACTACGCGTCTACTCATTCCTCGAGCGACCGGCAACGGCACTGGTCGATCGATAGTAGGGGGTGAAAACAAGGCCGGGGTGCCGAGGAGGTGACGTCACGACACAGAACAACTCCGACAAACAAATAGGAAAATAGGTATTAAACTATTTGTGCGTTGTTGCATATTTATTATGCACAGGCGCTTTTATAATAAAAAGAAAGAATTTTTGTGTTTAGCTAATAATCTATGCATAGAAAATGTTATGCTATTAGAAACTTCATATGTTTGTTTATAAATCTGTGTATACATATAGTTCATTTATTCTATTAGTAAAAGACAATTTGTTATACAACCGTGTTGGGTTCACGATAATGCCTGTAACGACAGACCAATCAAGACAAAACGATTAGTAAACGTTCAATTCATACATTTGCTACATTTTTTATTTAACCTCTAATAATATTAAACATTTAGATCAAGTGTGAGTTAGCTCATGTACGCTGTCCAGGGTTCCGTACAATTTGATATTTGAAAATTAGCTTATACTTGTCATTAGTTTACAAATTCACTCGTGGTCGTTGTTGTGTCAAGTTTTGATCACAGCACTGCTCAGATGCACTCTACCATAATGTTTCCTCCTGTTATTTCAGACTAGCTGTAATAATAGGAACTTACCGACTATAATGATTTTCAAATGTAGATAATTCTTTAGGAAGCTGTGTAAAGGAGCTGTAATTCGAACCTAGGAAAAACTTCAACCTAGATTTATTTTTTGACTTGTTTTCACTATATATATGTCGTTTTTTGCAAAAAAAAATTACACACCATCAACTTAACAAAAAGTTGTATTATGCTTTAACTATTTATTTCTACTCCTTAATTTAAATATTTCAAGGTATCAATAAGGGAAAAATAAAGAATATAAAGTATTATACTCAAGCACAATTTCAATCTATTGCTCAGGTTCAACAATCAAATTTTCTACTAAAAAGCTAGTGAGGTGGTTACATACAACTGCTAATTTTTCTAATTTCTAATAAAATTCTATACTCGTGAGTACTTGTAGAAAACGAATTTAACCAGATGCGGGACCTAGCTAGATCAAATTTGTTATTCTTGAAACCCCTACATTGAAATTGTTTTGTTGCAACTGCTTTTGAGGACGAAATTTCAAGCATACGTATAATTATATACATATTAATGCGTTGTTCGTGTAATAATATTTATACGCCTAAGTACATTCCTTACACGGATAGCCTTGTTATCTTATTCTAAATAGGTACCACACATAAACTAACTCGATTAGTCTTTGACAAACAACAAAGTTCATATGAAGCAGTAGGAACACTTGTTTTGTTTTTCAGGAAGCAATTGAGCAAATTGATTATTTCGTCAGTTCACCACAAACCGGGGATTGCCTTCTAAGTGGGAGAACTAAGTGTTAAAAACTTAATCTATAATTTTACGCAATATCAAATTTAATATTTAATAAAATAAATTCAATAAGAACAATTTTACAAGTCACTTTAAACCCACCAGCGATGGATAGTGGTGATAGTGGTGATCTTTGGTGTGACGATACCAAATTTATTATCTGTACGAGTTTCAATTATAAACCACTACTATTTTAATCAATATTAATGATAAATTGAGTACATATTGTCAATTTAACAAAAAACAAAAACTGCAATAGATAATATTGCGAAAACTCAGTTTTCATGCACAGAATCGACATTGTTATGGTGCACAAAGAAAAAAACAGGGTTTTGCTGTGTCGTGGACACGGCCGCATATTTTACGTAAATACGTACCGCATAATATTTGCTATGAGCGAATTATGTATATGATTATTTTTGTATACTAAGCAGTCATCCCGACTCAAAATAAAGTTAGGACTAAAAGCAGGAAGAAGAAGAAGTCCTATTCCGTTGTTTTATACTAGCTGCTGTTAAATGTGTCTCTAATAGTCGATATTCGCACATAATTGATGTCTATAAAAGCAGCGTTGATTAGAAGCGATTGCATCATCCAGTGCCACAGCCTCGGTCGCCCCAGCCGCAGGTCCTCGCGCGTCCCCGGCAGTCATGTAGTGTTAGGGGTGTCCCCGGATTGCTCTTGAGAGGCCCTTTCCGACCGTTTACGATCTCTTTGTCTTGATTTGGCTTTTTGACGATTATAAACCGATGTTGTATTATTTATTTCAATTTTTTACTTTAACTCTACATATATATATTTTGTTATACTTTTCTCACTAATATTTTATATACAAAATCTATAGATTTTGACAAGAGCTAACATTCGAAACTCAAACGAAGATCTTAGCTTCTCCGAGTCAAACTTTATATTAAAAAGAAATTTTGTAACGCAGCGAAATGACCTCAAAATGTCGGCTTTCCCCCTCCGCCGCGCGCGATACTTCACAGTCCTCACTAAACGTAACGAATTCTTTGATCCTTTAGCTATCGAGTGCTGTAATTAAACTTTGGAGGTAGATAACAAATATGTAGCTGCAGCATCAAACTGTATCCATCGATTTTGTTATTATGTTTTCTGAATTGCCTCCTACCATGGAAGCAAATTTAAAGACGTATTCACGTTCAAAATGTGTATATTAATCTTAAACTTTTATTATTTCACTACGCTCTAGATTGTATAGCGAGGGCTGACACTCTATATTGAAGGTACTACAATGAACAGTTTTTAATGCAATAATTTGTACTAACAACTTACCTATTGGTAGGACATTATTACTACTCACATTGTAGAATCAGATACTAATTATCGCAGTGTGTATTGATCTGAAAATATATCAGTATATCCTAGTAACTTATTATATTGAACGCTCTGATTGACTCCTCTGGTGTTGCAAATGTCCATGGGCGGCGATGATTATCTACGCTCTGGCGGCTCGCAAGCTCGTTTGTCCTTCGAAAATTCGATTACCATATAAAACAAAGATCCAACCCGCAGGCGACCTCCCTGGCTCCGCCCCTATTAGTAATGCAATAAAAATACAAGGAATATGATTTAACGCTGATCGTATGATTGAAGTGATTATCGTATCAGCAAATAAGTTTCTCGGGAAACGTCTAATACCAAGCGAGTATGAAAGCTATATGAAGTTTTCATAATGTTCTTTGCAATCGTAATGCACGCTATAATAATAATGGATTATCGATGCTTATAGTGCAATGATCATATTTTGCAGTAGTACATTATTTGATCAACATATTAGTACCACGGTAACATCATTGATCTGCAATACAAACGAGGTGAATATAAGTAAATCACAAATTTGAACGGGCCATAACTATTAAATTACAGTTATAAAAGATTTCGATTTTTTAAAAACCCTAAAGAAAGAAAAACGTACCTAGGTACATGTGAGATATAGCAACGAATGATGACTCCATACTAGGCAAATCGACGACCTTCGAATCTAGCATGACGCCTCAGAGGAGAATCTCTCTATAGAACTATCCTCACGCAAACGCAATGAATGAAAGGGACAGACATATTGAGAGAATCTTGTCTATGGAATCACGCTAGGCCCGCTGGAAGAAATTAGGAAATCTATCCACAGATAATCCTAGATCGTTCGTGGTAAGAATTTGGAGGGTGGACAATTTTAGCCGTATACATCAAAAGGCTGTTTAGAAGATATTTTAGGTCGAACCAGTAAGAAATTTCCGATTATACGCTTTGACGACAAACAAATAGAGATCGATAACGCAAATACAGAACCTATTACTCTAACTTTAAATTTAAAACAACTATACCTATACGTTCAGTCTGGTGGTTTATAATAAATATCTACATTACAACAAAAGAAAGATAAAGGTTTGATGTTGCCAAAAAAAGATAAAATCAAAATTTCATAATATCTTGTCTGAAAAACAACGTAAATAAAACATTGAAGGCGCGAACGGTGAAGGTTCTTTGATATGGTTATGTATTTGGTATTGCATGCACGTAAAATGTTACTTTATATGACGCACTGCGGATTGACGTCACAGCCAGTAGTGCATTCTCCGTCCGGTCGAATATTTAAAATATTCTTAATTCACGTATTTATGTAAAGTATTTGTGTAATTACATCTTTCTATTTTTCAATCATGAAGTTTTCATACATATAAAAATATAAGAAGACAGATATATTCATCCCATTGCTAATCCGATTTCTTGAATTGACTCTCGTCTAATTTCGTTTTTCATCGTTTTCAAAATTTTATTCATCATACTATACCCATCAAATGAAGGAATCTCGTCTTCCAGTAATACTCATTATAGAGTGTAAAAATACATTCAAACTCATAGGACTCAATGGCGAGTTTCATAATTTAGACAGTCTTTTATACATTAAAATGCATGTTTCTTTCTTAATATTATTTATCGTTAAATAGGTATAAATTGAGCTTAGAGAAAATTTACAGTATCACGAACTTATTCTTGAAACGAGTAGGTACACTTTATTTATGTACAATTGTACACTCTTCTAACACTAACATATTTTTTTCTAATTGCAGATAGATTGCAGCACTAAGACGTAATTAAATGAGTCACATTTTGTAATTCAATAAACAAACACTCGACTGAAAATCAGAGAAAAGCAAGCGGAACAAATCATCCTCACTGAAATATTTTATTGAGATCAAATCTGAAACTCATCAATGTAGTTATTTTCACATAACGAAGCCATCTTACTCTTAAAATTTTATTGATAATTTTTTATAGTCTACTAATTTTGCGAATTAGTGATATAAAGTTAAATACGGCATAGGCAATCATACATATTTACAACGCTTACGAAAGTATGATTGGAAATATTTTATTTACTGGAACCATAATTGAAAAAAAAGATAAGATATTCGCCTCGATTGCTTCGAATGGTTATAATTTAAAGCTTCAATCATAAAACAAAACCACCTAATATGAAAATCGTCACTCTTTGACTCTCTTATAATATTATAAGTAAAACAATAAACTACTCAGACGCATTTAAAATATTATTTAACAAAAATTTTTTTTCCTACAAAATAAGACACCCAAAAAATAACGTGTCTAATTACACTTTAAATTCGTTAATATCGTCCGATTCGTATCTCTCTGACTTCGTAATTACTATAGTGTGATAGAGAATCCATTTTAAACGCCTAGTCAAAGCCATAGTTATAATAATAAAATGTGTATTTTTTAAACGACTTCAAAAAAAAAGAGGAAAATTCCCACCTAATCCGTCTATTTTTTCTTTAATATATGTTCGCGTATAACTTCTGAGTTTATTAACCGATTCAGATCATTGCTTTTGTGTTAAGTTCACTATACCTCCAAAATGGTCACATTTAAATTTGATTAGTATTGGAACTTGAACTTCGAAGGCACAGCAGCAAACTCCTCAAAATCAAGTAGGAAATCTAAAGAAGTGTTAGATGTGTTGTTTAGACGGTCCCAAAACAGGATAGGTCATGGACGAGCTTAACTGGACTGGACACGGAGTATGAAGGCACCCAACGGAACTCCTAAACGACAAACAGTACGAATACGTAGACCGAATTAGAATAGATATAATGTCAATCCTATAAGTTACTATAAAACTAAGGAGCAAAACGTTGGAACTCTAGCAATAACCAAGTAAGTAAGGTGAATTGGCGTTACGTAAATTGTGTAATTACTATATACAGTTATTGTAAAGAATTAAAAAATATATTACTGAAAATAATATCATTTAGAAGATGTAGTTAAATTTCGCAATAGTGTCACTTCTGACTGCTCGTTCGTGTGGTCGACTCTATAGTTTATTGGGTTTTAAATCAGACAATCTTATTTGTTCCAAAGTTTTCACGTAACTAAAAACTAAATACACATTGGCCTCTATCGAAATTTTTAACAAACTTGAAAAAAAAAGGAAAAATTCCCTGGATTGGCAGATTCGCAAAGAAAGGAGAATAACATAGTATAACACCTTGCATTACCACTAGTTTCTCAAATTTTCCACTTTTCCGTGGAAATGGGAAATGATTCAAAACATAGGTCTTGGAAATCAATAAATTTAATCGATGGCCTGGCGAAAGTGTGTGTCCATGGGTCATTGTACTCTTACTAATAATTTAGGAACACTGAAATGATTATCAGCCTCTAGCTGAAATTCGGGACAGGAATCGGTTTTCCTCTTTCTCTATATGTAAAAGTCACCTGGCCAATTATATATTTACAATCGTATTAAGCCACGAGTAAAAAGTTACACGAACAATAAAAAAAAATGTTACGTAATTACCGAACAATGTAAAATAAAATAACTTTTAAAATAAAAATTAGAACTCCTTTCAGAAGTCTTTAAATAATTAATTTTTGGAGTAAGCACCAGCTAAAGAAAGGGAAATTAAAATTATAAAATAATGAAAGCAGTAGAACACAAAAGTTAACAAGAGCTATTTTTTTACCAAACTCGACAAGGTATTGACGTAAAACTGCTTGTGACATCTTTAGTTAGCACCAACTTGTAAAAACTACCAATTATTTGATTATTTTAAGACTTTTTGAAAGCGGTGTTGTTTTTTTTTTTTGTAATTGTTATTATTTTCTAAACACAATAACAACTTGAAAGGCATCAGATCTTTTTAGCGTGTTTTACTCAAAGGTAATATAAACATACTTCGCCATTATAGTTTCTAGTATGCGAGCTAAGGCAAATCTCAAGGCCCCCGATGGCGATCAATAACGTGTACGATAATAGTTTCCGCAGTATATTGCAGCCATTAAATGTGGGTCAAAGTTCAAAATCGTTAAGTAACTTATGCAACACAATCAATTATACTAAACATTTCAATATAAATGACAAGTACATACGTTTCTTATTTTTATATTAGTAATTTTACATTAATGCCTTTAAAGCAATAGAACATTTTAATATATATTTACCAATGGAATACATATTGGACTACAAATTAAATGACTAACAACTGGATTACGAATTAAATAAGTCATTTCATTTATGTCCAATGTGTATGTATGCATTTATTATTTGTTTAAGTTTCACATTGTATTCACTTTCTTATTTGTATTTTTGTTATAAATGTTATTTAATTATTATACAATACAGTATATGTATACAGCATATGACACTGATATACATATAGTTCTAAAAGTATTTTGTAAATCTTTCGTTTTTCTTGATTATGCATGTTTTTAAAAGTTTTCGATTAAAGGTTGCAACTACTAATAAAACCAAATATCTTTAAAAGAATTCCCAAAACATATGGGTACTAGAAAAGAAATTTGTATTGTAACAAAAATTTACATAATCTTGTTTTTAACAACTCCCTAGCCTTAAAGATGTAAATGCGGTTTTTAACATGTATTATAGATGGTCAGCTGGCTGCCAATACCTTGAATTTTGGTTGCGGAGAGAGGGTGGGCGGGGAAGGGACGCGAGGCAAATTACCCAAAACCCATGCTCTCGCTTTCCAATCAATATCGCTCATGGCTAAGATGGGGTTTGTATGTTTGTGTATAAATTAATGAAATCGATCGATTTCAATTAATAAGTGTACCTATTGCGGACCATAGATAAAAAATCTGAGTAAGAATTTCAAAAACTATGAAAAAGCAATAATTTAGCATCAGTCTATGCAAAAACCAACCGAAGATATGTGGTAAAGCCATGTTGTGGTCATTGAGGTAATATGTACGTAAAGTACGTTTACGTACATATTACCTCAATGGTTGTGGTCAACTTAGCTTCGGCATGAAAATGACTAGTAAGATACCGCACTCTCATAAAATACAGACGCGAAATAACAACTTCCGCTGCTGCATTTCGTTCAGTAAGCGAGAGTGCCGGTGGCCCACTCTCTCTACTTAACTCCACTCTGCCCTGCATCAGCCCACTCCTATTTCTATTAGCCTATTCACCCCTCCATCAGATATGTCATTTCAAGAGGCCAGCAGCGCACGGGTGACTCCTCTAGGGTTATGAGTGTTCATGGTCAGCGGTGACTATCGACTCTCTTGTGACTCACATGTCCGTTTGCCCCTCGTTTGGAAATTTTATAAAAAAAAAACATAAATTATAGAGAAGAAAAAAGAAGTAGATACGCACAGAATATTTTTATGTATAGTTATCGTAATAATATCTGAGAACTATTTTACAGACATCTTAAACTATAGGTTAAACAGTGTAATAAATAATTTTATTGGATTTGGTTTTATTCCCTCACATGCAAATTGTAAAAAGTTATTATTACGATGTATCACTAGTTTGAAGATTGAAAAAGAAAGAATAGTACTAAATTTATAATGAACTACGGAACCTTTAAAACTATTACCTAACTGATCCCATTTAACTTGTTAACGCACTGGTCGCCAAAGGAAAATTAAACTGTTAACAGTTTAATTCCGATATGTATATCCTATACAAAAGTATTCCTCAAATTTAAACAAAATCATAAATGTGTTATTTTTCATTTGTATAAAAAAAAAGTCGCAAGCATATCTTGTCATATAAACAAACAAATATCTGTATTGCCTGGAATATTCTAAGCAATGAAAATTTTTAAATAATGTAAACAACTACCCTCTCGCACTCTGAGGTAAGCAGGCGGAGTGCCGTTTTGTTATTAATTCGGTAGAAGGGTTATCCTGCTATTTTAATTTTTTTTTTTTATCGACGTAGTTCACAAGATTAACGTATACGCCTCGCGTACGTCTATTTGGCAATATTTTGCTAGCCGGTTCACGTTATACCTTGACGATATTTATCGTCCGCTTTTGAATTATCCTTGAATCATCCGCACAACTACTCTGTAACGTTCCACCACCTTAAATTGCAGTTTTGGCGAGTTTCGTTTATGTCAGATAAAGTTGTGTAATCGCATTAGCACATTTTTATTATATCTAAATTGTGAGTCAGTTGTAGCAAGTCTGCATCACTAGTTAGTGATAAGATGAAGTCACTTTCACGAACAATATGATGAACACGGTCGGTCTCCTTTCTGATTGGGTTTGCGTAGTTAATTATGCAATTATATCGTACGTCCAGAACAACCAAAGGCTAGAAAAGCCGACGTTGGGTTTAAGCTTTTATGTACGTTAGTTCTATGAGACAATTAAAATAAGAGCAAGTGTGTGTCGATTCCAATCAGATATCTCGTGAAGGTGATTTCCAACCACTTTCGCTAGATATCTGTCCAAAGTTTGTTTGAACCACCACGTTGGATTGTGTATGATATGGTAACTTTCTTATTTTATGGATACCCAGACTTTGGAAAACTATCTTAAGAAATTGAGATTCGAAGTTCTTGTCTTGGTCGGTGTGGAAGGGAATTCCAAGGGAATTCCAAATTGACAGAACACCTCCTTAACAAATTTCTCCGCCACCGTTACTCTGTTTTCGTTTGGTATAACGAATACTTCCGGCCATTTCGTGATGTAGTCTACGACGACAAGGATATTCTTGATCCCACCATCAGTTGCTGAAAATAGTCCAACGATATTCCCGACTATTAATTTCCATGACGAATCCACTTATATAACTTCAGCTACCCTCTGCTCCGCGTCCGGGGCACTTTCAAAGTTCAAAAATACACACCTATTACAGTGCCTACACCACGATTCAAGACCATTATGACGCTTCATTTAATAAAAGTGTAGTCGAATCCGTTTTAATACTGTCTTTGACCCCTAGATGTCCTCCAACATGTCGTTGTAAAACACTTCCAAAGTGACGTTCATCTTTGACTTGGATATAATTAGCTGTAAATATATGCCTTCTCCATCCATCGCCTCCCATTTCATTTACAATATCCCGTATGCGCCTTCTAGCTCTTTGCGGTTGGATTCATAGATTTGATTTGACTCTAACACGACTTGTCGAAAAACAATTGCTCTAAGCCTAATTAGTTTTTAATTACAGTAGGTTTCAGATCGTCAACTTTTTGTTACGTTCGTTACTTTTGTTAAGTTTCATTTCAATTTTTCGTTGATTGTGTTGATACTTGTCATCCTAGCGAACAGGTAGCTATTCCCTTCTTATTTATTGCAGTACCAGCAATCTATGGAGCATGACCGGAGAGAAAATGCGTCTGCATTTCCATTAGATTTCCCTTTCCTATATTCTGTAACAAATTCGTGTTCTCGGTGCGCCGGATAGATCGTATTCTGTATAGAAGAACATCTTGGACCGCTATTCACTTCCCTTTTATAGCGTATTAGACAATCTGCTTGGAGATGTTAAGTTCCCTAGCTTCAGGTAACACCGCGGAAGGAAGATAGTTGTTTGTACAGTATTATTAAGCAGTTACCTCGGATATAGACCAATTCCTCGCATTTGATGGTTTGTGGGCAAAAGACTTTTCTATTATTTTCTGCTTGACTCTCCGGATCTTTTGAAAACTATACTTCTATCAACGTGCTTCGAATTCAAGTACCAGGACCATCGCATCTTTAATACCTACAGGTTGCACCATGACCCAGATGATCATATTATTAGACATATATATCTTCAGAATATTTATCTAATCAAGTGAAACCTATTGAGAAATGAAACTATATAATAATTAGCAATTAACAAAGAAATCAAATTCTATGACATAGAATTTGATTCTGTGACATAGAATTTGATTTCTATTACGCACGACTGGAGTTCATTCTAGTTTAGGCAAAATTCGGCAGGAATGGCAAAGTTGTAGGATTTGACGCTAACAGATGGCGCTTTTAAAGGAAACAGTAACTTACATTTTACGATTTAACAGATGATGCTTTAAAAGAAAATACTGACTTACATTTTACGATCTAACTGATGGCACTTTTATAAGAAACACCGACTTACATTTTACGATCTAACAGATGGCGCTTTTTCACAAAATACTGAACCACATTTTATAATCTAACAGGTGGCGCATTTAAAAGAAACAGTAACTTACATTTACGGTCTAACAGATGACGCTTTTAAAGAAAACACTGACTTACATTTTAGGATTTACCAGATGGCGCTTTCAATGAGAACAGTGGCTTACATGTAACTATCTAACAGATGGCGTTTCAAAGAAAATACTGACTTACATTTCACGATTTAATTGAATGCGCTTTTAAAGGAAACTGTAACTTACATTTTACAGTCTAATTGATGGCGTTTTTAAAGGAAACACTGACTTACATTTTACGATCTAACAGATGGCGCTTTTAAAAATACTGAACCACATTTTATAATCTAACAGGTGGCGCATTTAAAAGAAACAGTAACTTACATTTTACGGTCTAACAGATGACGCTTTTAAAGAAAACACTGACTTACATTTTAGGATTTACCAGATGGCGCTTTCAATGAGAACAGTGGCTTACATGTAACTATCTACCAGATGGCGTTTCAAAGAAAATACTGACTTACATTTCACGATTTAATTGAATGCGCTTTTAAAGGAAACTGTAACTTACATTTTACAGTCTAATTGATGGCGTTTTTAAAGGAAACACTGACTTACATTTTACGATCGTTAGATGACGTTTTTAAATAAAATACTGACTTACATGTAATGATCTGACAGATAGCGCTTTAAAAGAAAACACTGACTTACATTTTACGATCTAACAAGTGGCGCTTTTAAATGAAACAGTAACTTACATATTACGGTCTAACACATGGCGGTTTTTCAGAAAACACTGACTTACATTTTAAGATCGTTGGATGGCGCTTTTAAAGAAAAAACTATATTACATTTTATGGTCTAACAGATGGCGCTTTAAGAGAACACAGTAACTTACATTCTACGATCTAACAGATGGCGCCTTAAAAAAACTGAACTACATTTTACGATCTAATTGATGGCACTTTTAAAAGAAACAATGAGTTCCATGTTACGATCTAACAGATGTCACTCTTAAAGAAAACACAGAGTACTATCTAACAGATGGCGCTTTTAAGTAAAAAAATAACTTACAATACGATCTAACAGATGGCGTTTTTAATGAATACGGTGACTTACATATTACGATCTAACAGATGGCGCTTTAAAAGAAAACCCTGACTTATATGTGACGATCTAACAGATGGCGCTTTAAAAGAAAATACTGACTTACAAGTTACGATCTAACAGATGGCGTTTTAAAAAAAAACACTAACTTACATAGTACTATCTAACAGATGGCACCTTTAGAGAAAACACTGACTTACATATTACTATTCAACAGATGGCGCTTTTAAGTAAAACAATAACTTACAAGTTACGATCTAATAGATGGCGCTTTTAATGAATACAGTGACTTACATGTTACGACCTAACAGATGGCGCTTTAAAAGGAAACCCTGACTTATATGTGACAATCTAACAGATGGCGCTTTTAAGTAAAACACTGACTTACAGTTTACTATCGTTAGATGACGCTTTTAAAGAAAACACTGGCTTACATATTATTATCTAACAGATGGTGCTTTTAAAAGCACCATCTGTTAGATAATAAGCACAATTTGTTATATCGAAACTTAAGTTTCGATATAACAAATTGCGCTTTTAAGAAAAACACTGACCAACACCTACGATCTAACAGATGGCGCTTTTAATGAAAACAGTGACTTACAGTTTACTATCGTTAGATGACGCTTTTAAAGAAAACACTGGCTTACATATTATTATCTAACAGATGGTGCTTTTAAGTTTCGATATAACAAATTGCGCTTTTAAGTAAAACACTGACCAACACCTACGATCTAACAGATGGCGCTTTTAATGAAAACAGTGACTTACATGTAACGATCTAACAGGTGGCGCTTTTAAAGTAAACACTGACTTACATGTAACGATCTAACAGGTAGCGCTTTTAAAGTAAACACTAACTTACATGTGACGATCTAACAGATGGTGCTTTAAAAGAAAGTACTGACATGCATTTTACTATCTAACTGATAGCACTTTTAAGGGAAACACCGACTTATATTTTACGATCTAACAGGTGGCGCTTTTAAAGGAAACAGTATCTTATATTTTACGGTCTAACAGATGGCGCTTTTAGAGAAAACACTGACTTACATTTTACTATCTAACAGATGGCGCTTTTAAGTAAACACTGACTTACAGTTTACGATCGTTAGATGACGCTTTTAAAGAAAACACTGGCTTACATATTAGTATCTAACTGATGGCGCTTTTAAGTAAAACACTGACCAACACTTACGATCTAACAGATGGCGCTTTTAAAGTAAACAGTGACTTACACGTAACGATCTAACAGGTAGCGCTTTTAAAGTAAACACTGACTTACATGTAACGATCTAACAGGTGGCGCTTTTAATGAAAACAGCGACTTACATTATACGATCTAATAGATGGTGCTTTTGAAGAAAACACGTACTTTTAATAAATAATACTCTTTAAATCCCACCATACAGGGTTCGCTAGTCTATAATGTGCTAAGAAAAGATATACAACACCTTTCTACAAAACTATTGAAAAGAAAGGAGATCTAAAATTTGTAAAACCAGAATGATTTGATCAAGATGATGCACCTGACGATCCCATAGTTAAAAAAAAAATAGATTTAATGCAAGTTAACGCACTTCTTGAGGAATTTGTTTTTTCAATGATTCTAATTCTACATACTTGTGTTTTTTGAATGTTTTTGCTCTGTTTGTGCAGGTAGAATTTTTTGTTTGATGATGCGTATTTGTTTTGAATTTTCATAATTGTTTTGCTATTATAGGCAAGTATAGGTACCATTTAGGTATTATAATATTAATGATAATAGTCGCTAGTATTGAGAGCGATGTGTTTCCTTTATGGAAATAAATATTTTTCAAAATTGTTTGTTTTCAAAATTTTTCAAAATTGTTTCGATAACCCTAGGCCTTCAGATGTATTTGTATAAAAAAAATATACAAGGTTACTTTAGCCAAAAAACATTAGAGACGATTTTTGGCTAATAAAATGTTATTTTATTCCTTTTGGAAGATGACGTCACAATATTGCCCTACCTAATTCAATATATCTTAATTTCAGTATTATAGATCCTAAAATGGCTTAGCAATGTAATGTTGGCAAAGTTGGGTACTTTGGCACCTAATTTTGCCTGCATGTTGACATTTCAATAACTCCTAAAATAATTTAATTTCGAGGCTTATGAATATCAAATTTTGATCCATGATTGATAGATATTAGTGTAATTACGTATGGTTTTCCATAAAATGCGTATTATTTAAGTTAGGATTGCAAAATTGAAAAAAGCGGGCAAAGTTGTAGGACTTAACTGTATTTACATATAATTTATAATATCTTGATCGCTATATGTGTAACTTGAGATCATAAAATGATGTCTAATAAATAAATTAAACGTGTAACGGCGATTTATGATATCGCCGTGTAAGCCTGCATTTCGAATTGCTTTTCTTCAAAGCTTCGGAGAACTGATTTCTTGCGGTGTGGTGGGCAAATGATGGACAGCGTTTTCAGGCGATTAAAACGTCTATATTTCAGTCAAGCTTCATGTATGACGTTTGGAGTGCAACTCTGTCGGATGCACCAATCTCGCTGCATTTTATAGATGGCGCATCCGTTGCACATGTGAGTTACATACATTTTAATAAGGGAGGCGTAGCCATGAAATTTTGCATTCATATGCGTTGGCGCCACTTGCGCTCGGAACACCGATTTGTGGCCGTATCGTAACGACCGCCACGGTTCTAGACCTGTGATTGGTCCTCCCCACTAAGGCACACTTTCGTATGCAACTCACACGCACATTAGATTTCAATCGAATTTAACATATACACGACAAAGTAAATATACAAAACTAAATATAATTTCTTATAACTAATCCCTACCCAGGCAATAAAACAAAGCAAACAAATATTTTAATAAAAACACACACACATATATAGTAAATTACAAAATAATTCTTAATCTAAGTCCGCATAAAACAAAAACAATATTTTTAAAATCCGATTTAACATTAAGTGTGCGGCTGTCCGTAACAAAATGTAAATATTATTTGACTATTTATAATAAGAAAATGCGACTTATTATTTCCTTTTTTTAATAAAATATAAGTATAATTTATTTTTTAATGTAAGTACCTACCTATTTACATACAAAATTCCCAAACATACCTTTTATTATTGTTAATTAAACTTCGCTCTTCATTTCATTTTCAAATTCTAGGAATTAGTAAACAATTTCTGTGTACCAAAAATAATCTCAAAGTTAAATAATTATACTAAACCTGAAGTAATTTGTATACCATATGGAATCGATCATGCATCTTTCCGCAAATATTCATATTCTCCTTCTTTTTTAGAACAACTTTTCAAAAGAAACCATAGTCATTAAAGTAATCGTTTCTGAGAAAAATAGCTTAGAACATTTATTAAAGATTCACGAACACTCGGCCTTAGCTGACACCTGACGATGACAAAGTCAATACCTCGCCCCTGCTCTAAGTTGCCAAAGTGACGCGGGGCCAGTCAATCATGGGCAAGGCACAGCCGAGCACTGTCGTCGAACTTGCACGGAAGTACGGATTTTGTTTATGCCCTTTTTTTTATTTTTTAAGATAGAGACGTTTTTTTAATGATAGTATTTTAGGTTACAGGTATAGGTGTAAGTGTTACGTTTACGATACTGAATGTTTTTTGAAACTAAGATTTTGTGCGATTAATACTGAAGTATTCAATGACAATGCCTTTCACTGTTATCGAATATTCAAACATGATTTATTGTTGCGGAGTTTGCAGAGGTGACATTGCTACGGCTCTAAGACTTTATAGTGTAACTGACATTCTATAGGCTAGGTGCATACTGAAAATAAAAATTATTATTGAACTATTTACTTACAAACGAATTTCTTTTAATGTGAACCAAGGTAGACCCAAGGTAGATTCGAACCTTAATCAGGTTATCCTTAATACATAAAACATTACAAATTTTTGTGGTGGCATTATCGAGATGTAGCGAATCATTTAACAAATCCAAATATGCGGCCGTGGTAATTATTTGGATTAGACCAAATGAATGAAACGTGACGAATAACTGTGAATGCACTATTTAGATTCGGCAAGTCATTCGCCGAACATAAATATTACGCCGTGGTGATTATTCGTACTAACTTGAATAAGTAAAATGTGGCGGATGAGTCTAGCTGCGCTATTTAAATTCAACGAATAATTAACTGAATCCAAATACTATGCCTTAGTGATTATACAGATTAACTCGCATGAATGATACGTGACGAATGACTGTCCCTACACTATCGATATTCAAGGAAACATTCATCAAATCTAGATACTACGGCCGTGGTATCAATTTTGGTTAGTCCGAATGTGGTACGCGAATCAAAATTCAGGGAATGATTCGCCGAATGTCGATAGTGTTGAGTTGAATACGATGTTAATTTTTTATTATATCACATTTTCGTACCCAATAAGCAATTATTAATTATTCTCAAAAGTAATCTTAGATTAGTTATCAAAGTAATCCGGATAAATATAGATTTTACTAATTTATTTAATATGACAATCTTTTGACAATCTTTTTCTAGTATGTATTTTGTTTTCATCGCCCTTTATGTATGAAATAAATCATCTGATCAATGTTTTAAAGTTTACACTTCCTTTATATCTTTAACATTTCACCTCATCTTTTCATACATTTTCAAATCGCATCCTTACTTCATGTATTTATAAAAAAAAAATCAACAAAAAGATGTGAATTAATTAAACTGTATCTGACTTCCGACAATTTATTCCTTTTTAAAACAATCTTTGTCAATATTTTATTAAAATTGAACAGGTCTTAAGTTTTATTTTCCATTAACTTGTATATGGCAACACTAACGTCTTCCTTTTCTTCTACGAGTTGTAGACACGTGCGTCATTTAGCACTGTAATTTCTAAAATAATACAAAATGAGTGAGGGTACAGCGACTATTCGTACTCGAAAATTCATGACCAACAGGTACAATTCTGGGATATTTCACTTTATATCAATATTAACATAGTTACGGTAATGCACCGACAGTTATAACAGGTTATGTTCAAACATCTACCATTTTACAGGTTGTTGGCTCGCAAACAAATGGTCTGCGATGTCTTGCATCCGGGTAAGCCCACCGTCAGCAAGACCGAAATCCGTGAGAAACTGGCTAAAATGTACAAGGTGACGCCAGATGTAGTTTTTGTGTTCGGATTCAAAACCAATTTCGGTGGCGGTAAATCCACTGGTTTCGCTTTGATTTACGACACCCTAGACTTTGCTAAGAAGTTCGAGCCCAAACATAGACTAGCACGTCACGGTCTGTATGAAAAGAAGAGGCCGACGCGCAAACAACGCAAGGAACGCAAGAACAGAATGAAGAAAGTGCGAGGCACCAAAAAAGCGAAGGTCGGTGCCGCTTCCAAGAAGTGAGATGTTTAGTGCTGTAAGTAAATAAACACAAAAACTTGCATTTTGTTGTTTTATTTTATTCATCCTTTTAATCACTAAATTTCAACTTCAAAAGATGAGAAAAACTAATTGTTTCTTAAATGTTATGTTACAAGTTGCATTTTCTAATTCAAAACATTATTGAGTATTAGAATTCTAGAAAGCCCTATAGACATGTACTTTTAAAGTCACTTTATTCAAAAATTAATTGTCAGTAATGATTTAGATTATTTTAATTTTATAATAGTGTTTAAGTAAAATGTTTCTATATATTAGCTCGCACAGTCTTAAGGTTTTCCCAATTTTATATGAAGTAAAAAAATATAAATTTGCAGTTTACCATTTAAGAAAAACCTTTATCGGGCTCACAAATTGGAAATATATGGTATAAAGAAATTATATTTATATACATTTCATTGTGTAAATTCTTTTAGTATACACGAGAGGATGAGAAGTTACAAATCGTCATTACATTGCCTTTACTTTGGTACAAAATTCTAATATAAAATAGCACTGAACCGTAATAATAACATGGCTTCACGATTGTCATTTTGAGTGGTTTAAATCACTTTCCCTTTGTGAAAAATGTAAACTCAATAATAACTAACTGAGTAACTATTTCTAAACAATATTTGTTATAATTAAATTGTTACAAGAATCAATGAACCAAAAATGTAACTATCTAGGAAGTTCCAGTTTCTCAAGGACTACATAGCCGAAGAAAAATAATAGTATAGAAGTGTTCTCGGTGCCTCAGTCCAAAGGTGAATTGTTCTTGTGGAGAGCACTCACCTGAGAATTTGGAGCCTGTATCCATGTATATCTATCCAGTTGCAATATTGTATAAATAGAATACACCATTTATGGTAAATCAAGAAAATATATGCCTAATATATTTATGCTTATTATCACCAAAATGCCCCTAAAGCATTTCTACAATATCGAAGCTAGAGGTATTTCTAAATTGGATATTTGCTTAAAATCATTTTCAGTGTGCTACAAGTTACTTTGTCAGAAATTTACTAAGTAATAATTTGTTTTATAACATCGATTTTATATTGCAACATCTAAAGCCTTATCTATAGCTGATTTTCTGATGTCTTAGAGTTCGGATATTTATAACTTCTACAATATTGTTACATTTCTTTTTTCATGTATAAAATAGCATCAGTTGTGCAGAATAATCAATAACAAACTAGATTTTAAAACAGATCTCTTAACACAATTTGAGTTTGATAAAGTTTTGTGCAATAGTAAATTGGTGTCATGATAGATTGTAGCTTTGTCTTAATGAAATTTTAATTTATAAACTTGTGCTTTTCTTATAATAAATTGTATTATATCATGTGCTGCAAAAAGAATATGCAATTGTAATTT
Organism: Eumeta japonica; assembly: GCA_005406025.1. Classification (NCBI taxonomy): domain Eukaryota; kingdom Metazoa; phylum Arthropoda; class Insecta; order Lepidoptera; family Psychidae; genus Eumeta; species Eumeta japonica. Next base: position 142,084 of record BGZK01000686.1, read on the forward strand.
GTAATTTTATAATTGAAAAAGGAAGTAAAAGTTAATTATTGAAATGTGGGCAAAAAATTAAATTTTATAAATCTTTTATTAGTCCGAAGCCATATTACCACCTGAATCTTCTCGGTCATGATGAGGTGTCAAATTCAAGAACCTTATGGTCTATAATGTAAGTTTTTACTTAACGGTAATTGTCAAAGTGAAGAACCAAAAAAGAATTCTCTGAAAATTCAGTCTAATAAAAACCAAAAAATTCAATTTTATAAACAAACAGAAAAATAAATCGTTCGAACCATTCATTTTGAAATTGATATGAATTTTTTCACAATAATAATGTACTTTTGAACTTGTCTGTATTGGAATCAAAAATAAATCTATGTAGTTTGTGAAAATTACGACATAGAAATGTATAACTCCACACACTTCTTGATGTAATTTTGTAACATTTCTATTTGTCATAATTATTCCTTTTCATGGTTGGTATTACTTTTCATGGTTTGTCTTGTCATTAACAGATTTAAAATTTTATAATTGAACATCATTCAATAGGCAATAAATTTGTACTGTTCTAGTGGTATAAATGGCATATTCTCGGATTCACATCTAAGATTCGAATTAGAAGCGACCTTCACTAAATATAAAGTACTTTTCATCCATTAAGCAGATTAATGGATGAAAAGTACTTTATATCAAATTTAGTATCTAAAAAAAAATATCGCAAGTGGGTTGGCTAAAAAACTGGCCAGACTATGATTAAATAAAAATTGAAATACCTATGCTTTACAATGAACTTATTAGTTTTAAAAAATCAATTTGTGTCACACAAACCAGTGCGTTTTGCTAATTTATTAAACAGATATGTTTAAATTACTAGTGTCGACTTATCTGTTTATATAGTTATGCCAGGAAAAAAAATAACCCAATGTTTACATATTTTACTGGCTTCATACTTTCGATTAGTATAACATTTCTTCATTAAACTAATAGTGCAATGTTTAAAATAAAATTCATTTTCATTTTTTATAATTAATCATAGTCTGGTCAGGAATATTTTAGCCAACCCACATGCTATATATTTTTTAATATTGTACAATTTATATAAAGTACATTTCTTTCATTTAAACAGATGGGTGTAGGTCATTTCTAATTCGGACCTTAATACTATTTCATAAAGGCAGATTTAAAGATCATATCAATAAAATTTTCCTTGACACCTTCCATCATTGGTCTTTGTTATCCATTATTTCAGTACTCAATAATGATTCACAAAACCTGATGAAAATATTATATAGATATGTAATTTGTGCATTTTGATAGACAAACATTTGCATGTTGTTTTAATATTCTAAATATTGCTCAATTTGTCCCAACTAAAATAGAACACTTTCTTTCTACATATAGTCTACAAAAAAAGTGTATTATCATTTTATCTGCAAAATTGCTTAAATCCATTCCATCATAGAAAAACAGCTTATCACTGGACAGAGAAATCAATACAATAACTTATATTGAGGGACTGGTAAATTGGATAATTGAGGATCCTACAATGCTTCATGAGAACTTGGGTATTAACACATAAATGTTGGTGAAAACATATTTATCGGTATAAATACCTATACACTGCTGAAGATTATTCTAAAGTTAAGGGAATGAAAACAGCCATTCATTTCTGTAGCAAACCTAAGTTATCTTATTTTTGATTATGAATTCCTTAACTAAATAGAATTACCTCAGTCATATCTATTTAGAGGATTTTTATTATTTGTGGTAATTAAGTTAATGAATTACTTAATATTTTTATCCGACCATATACAGCAACATATTGATAATACAATGTGTTTTCTTATCTTACTAACCTTTTTAGTCATCTTTAAAGACTTTTATACATATTGTCATCAAGATACATATAAGTATTTAATAATGAAGGTAGCATCTACATTTATTCATCTATTTAGTACAACTTGTATACTAGTGCACCACTGAAGAGGTAAGGCTTCATAAAGGTAAGTTTTATGTAGTTACGATGCCATCCTGTGTAGATATAAGAATTGAATGATCACTGCCTTAATAGAATTGCAATAGAACTTTCCATGGGTAAATCTCTGTTGAATTGAACATACTAATGAAATTATGTTTTATATTCAAACACATTTACTTACATATATACCAACCAGTGATTTATTATCTAGAAAACTAAACTCATGAATTGACACTATTTTTTATAGGATATCAAAGAACTAAATAAGCCTCCGATTTATTAATTACTCGAAGTAAGCCAAATTCAAGAGTCGCAGTGTCAGTAATCAATTTTTGCTGATCTCTCAATGTGTCTTGACTTGTCTGCATCTATTGATGTTGTACTTTCAACATTAATAGATCTTAATCGGTCTGGTGACAGAATCTATCGTAGTGTGGTGTGCAAGCCCTATAAAGAGAGAATTGCTTGGGTCTATGTGAAAATTTAAAAAAGACCTTATAGAGAGCATCAAGAGGCCACAGAATCAAGTTGTATCGGTGTCCTGTGATGCTCCCTCAATTCGGTCGGTGTGACACCATAAGGTTGGTAAAGCCATGGGAGGTGGAGAGTTGATCTTATAATATACATTTGCCACAAAAGTAACAAAAAACATATCAGGATCATTAGCACAATATCTCAACGTACTTGCAATAATAAAATAATAAGATAAATTTTATAGGAGTTATTGCAAAATTGAGTATTTCAAATAAAAACTTAAAAAAATGAGAATAGGTAAACCAGAGCTATCAGTACCTGTATTTTACCAACCACAATCACAAGCTGCACCGAAAAAAAAATTGTAAGCCTGTGTAATTAGTGAAATCCTTAAAATAATAGTACTAACCATTACACAATTACTTATATGGTCTTTTTCAAGCTTATTTATTAGGACGAACCTCATGTTTGACAAATATATAACAAATTGATTCATTTATGTCTATGAAGAGACTAATTATATCTAGATGCATATTCCACAATTTTAAGCACAGTAAATAAGTAAATGTGTGTATGACTTACAGATTCACTGATCGAAGCAAAAAAACATTTACTTACTGCATAATCTGTCAAGACTTCAGACACTGGTACAGTGAACTTTAATTGTAGTTTATTTCTTAAGTATCAGTCATTAAATCTACACCTTATAACAACTTATGAAATTTTGCATGAGATCAGAACATGGTGTAGTCAAATATATGTAGCATTACATAACAGAATAGGTACACAATGATGCCTTTTCAAAATCTGTTTATAATAGTTGAAGAATTAACAAAGTTGAAGTACAATAGTTAAAGATATTATCCTATATGTAATGAGAAATCGGTTGTCTAATCTTTTAAAACACTTTAGTATTCTGTAAAAATTTCAACCGTGGTATTTGTTCAACAATATATAGCAGTTTTTTAGGCTTAAGCTCTCAAAAATGGAGTAAATTTATTTACTTCTTTAGAAAATATTGATTTGTAAGTTTAGTGAAACAGTTTCAGACAAACATGATTATCCAATACTAAATTATAAACAATGCAATTAGTTACATCAAAAACTGATTTGTTAAAATGTAACTAAAAAAAATTTGGTGTGAAACTATTAAATCACACACACAAACAAGTTGAATTTTGTTTTATTTTTACTTCAATGATGACAATATACAATGACAACATAATTTGTCAAAATATACTTTATACATTATTTGAACTGATTTTTAGCATGCTTTTATAAGCTTGGGTTGTATCTATGTATGTAACGGAATCTTTGAGCTTAATTTTCATCAATTTCAAGAAGTCTGATTAATTTAAAACTTTGCATACGTATCAAGGACCAATAACAATGCAATAATTTGATAACAGTTTCCCATTATCCTTATTAGGACCGCCAGGAATTAATATAAGCTTGGGTTGTATGTATCTATGTATGTAACGGAATCTTTGAGCTTAATTTTCACCGGTTTCTAGAAGTCTGATCAACTTGAAACTTTGCATACTTATCAAGGACCAATGACAATGCAATAATTTGATAACAGTTTCCCATTATCCTTATTAGGAACGCCAGGATTAATATAAGCTTGGGTTGTATGTATCTATGTATGTAACGGAATCTTTGAGCTTAATTTTCACCAATTTCAAGAAGTCTGATTAATTTGAAACTTTGCGTACATATCAAGGAGCAATGACAATACAGTAATTTGATAAGTTTATCCTCTTATCCTGATCAGGATCGCCAGAATAATTTCGTCATGTATCGCCTGCGTGAGAGCAAGTGGCTTATTACTGTTACTAAATTCTATTACAAAACAGTAATAAGCATTATTAATAATTCAACCATTGTTGTATTGTTAAAAATTACAAATTTTTACCAATCAACCGAACTAAAAAGTGAAAAATAAATATAGTTTAATAAAACAAAAACACGCTTTTAAAGCACATTAAACTAAAAAGTGAAATAATCCTTAATATGAACTCAAAAAAATAATGAACAATGACGAAAAATACTAGTATTATTGTGGAAAGAGCGTGGGTTGCTCTATATACAAAAATGTGGCACAACGCGCACAATACATATTATATGCATTTAGTATTATAAGAGAAGACTTTCATATTTTCCAAGAAAACTTCAGTCACACATCAGAGCTGACAGGCATCTTTTTTTCTCTTGTATGATTTCATAAAAAAAAGTGCAACCCATCAACTATTATAAAAGCATGTGAGCAATTTTGCTCTCAAACTTTTAAACTACATATGCCAAAAGAAAAATGTTAGTCTGAATTATAAAGAACTTAGATTACTAAGAGCTGCAAACAATCAACTTTAAAGGAATTTGAGCTAAATTAAACTATGAACTCTGCCAATTTTATGATTGTGTATAATATTAGAGTACTTCAAGTAAATCAGAGTGATTGTCTATTTGATTTCTTCATTTAACTTTAAGGACAGATTCTAGTCTAATAATATTCTTACCTCTAAATAATACAGTATGTTTGATACACAATAATAATAAAGTATATGAAATTAAACCAGTTTGGATTATATACAGAAAAGTTGATTTATTAAACTACTGAACAATTTTTGTACATAATATTTATGCACTATTATTTAATTGTAATCTTATATACAAAGGAACTGCTCCGGTGTTACATTTGGGACGATTGTGGGCCTTCAATTCATGCTGCCTCAGGTGCTTACTGAAACAATGCCTTTTATTAATTAGGGTACCATATCTCAAATGGAATCCTTGTACTCCAAGAAAATAGGCCTTTAAATCGAAATTGGAGATAAAAACTTGAATTTTTGATATAAGTTACTTTGAAACATGTAAAAATGAACTGTGTAAGGTTTTTTTTAATCGTCCCCAAGAAATGAAGAAAAAAAATTAACACTTTTTCTTTAATTCTGGGGAAACAATAAAGATTAGAGAAAAATACTTAAAATACAAGTTGTAGAGCACCAAATTTTATAAAAAAAATGATCTCTACTTTTTTCACTATTATCAAAAATAACCGAGATAGGGTGTTGCTGTTGTTGTTGTTGTTGCTGAAAAATTAATACATTTAATATATGTACATACATATTTTTTAATTTACTCAGAAAATAATAAACTTTAATTTTAGAGATAATTTTTTATTTTATTTTATATAACAAAGTTATAACCAATTCAAAGTTTTCATTTGAGAGTTAAAACAATTTTACTCAATGAAATAATGTTGATTAAGAAGTTTATTATTATTTCATAAATTGACCACATGCATTTGAATTTTTTTCTTCTCTTATTTCCAAGCAGGTATAAAATAATTCACCTGGAGAAATATTTTTTAAGGTGGCATTTTCATGCACATACACTATTTTGTCTCAATGGGTCTCGGTGTATCTTTGAACATACAGTTGTATCTATATGTGTACTGTAATACGATCATATACGACTTTGAACTGATGAAAAATATATTGGAGAGCATCGAGAAAGTAAAAGAGAAAGAAGAATTGCCTAAGAAAAATAGAAAACAATTATAGATCAATATCAAAATTAATAAAAAGATGGAAGAGAAGATGTAAGACTAGCTCGAGACCTTTGTACGTGCCTTAAAAGAGAGGGCAAGTATTTGTTTCATTTATATTTCTGAAAATATGGTTTCACTGAAAACAAGAAAATTGGTTTACCCATATTTTAGTAACATTTCTTTGTCAAATTTTAATTTTCCACAATAAATGTGAAATATTTAAAACAAAAAATATTCTGATTGTTTTTAATTGATTGACATTGAAAACCGAAGGAGTTTTGTAAAATTAGGTAAAATAATTGGTAGGAAATTAAACATTCCTCAAAAGATCTAGTAATTTTTTGAAAATTTTGATATTTTTGCTATGAAATTGTAAATAATTCACAAATTGAACTCTAAACCTCTAATAACTTTTGAAGGAGTGAATTTTGCTAGAGGTCAAAACCATTTGAAAGTACATATATTTGAATGTCTGTCTTTACACAGACCATCAGGAGTCTACTATCATTGAACCATAACATCAATGGTTATGACAAACCAGTTGCAGATAGTCAACAGGATGCTCAATATATAGCTATTGAAAAAACCAAGGAATAATTTAATTCATTTTTGATTTATTAGTTATAATCAATATTTTTCAGCTATTAAAAATTTCTAAGGTACAAAAAATTATAATAATTTTAAATGTCCTTACCTCAAAGCAAAAGACTTATCACATATGATGCAACTATATGCCTTAGTATTACTATGCTGCGAAATCAGATGATTTTTCAAACTCTAAAAAGGAAAAAATGAAAAAGTCATATAATCTAAAAATTTGTGACCACGTTTTATAATACATTACTCAAAAACCAATTGATTTTAAAGCATAAATCTGTAAACATTCTCTTTAATGTTTCAATTAATGAAATGAAATTTATGTTAAAAATGTTTGGGGTCTTTAAATATAACCAAACAGTCTATTATACTATGTGGATATATTTATTATATTAGAATTTCATTTTTCTATTTGAGAAATAAAATAGAATAACCTGTTGAAACATAAAGTTCTTATTGCAGTGGTAGCACTTATATTTAGGTGGGTTGTGTGTCCTTCTGTGCGAGCCGAGATTTGAATACGAAGCAAATGTGGCAGGGCACTGTGGGCATTGTATCGTTTTCTCGCCGCTGTGCAACTTGGCATGTCCAACTAACGCGGCCCGAGTACGCCCCCGGTACGGGCAGAGGGTGCATGTGTACAGAAACTCATTGCTGTGTATCGCTCTGCATTTCATGAAAAAAATTAAATGTAAAACTTCAGAAACGTGGAAATTACAACTTAAATCTATATAAAAAGTAATATAATAATGAAAAAAAATTTCAAACTCAATACGAATTTGTAACAATTTATGTAAAATGTTTTGCAAATAGTACATGATCGACTATTATTTAAAAAAATGGCGTGACCTAGTCATAAATGAAGACTTTGGATTAAATTTTTTTTTTATAGCAATGATTCAATTTTTAGTGTGGAAAAATCTTAATATACTGTATAGTATATAGATATATCTATGTTCAGAGTAAAAAGGTCATAGTGCACACCGAAGTGGTGAAAATGATGCGCACGCGAAAATAGTGAAAAAGGCGTATGCGCCTTAGTTGAATTTGAAATCTAAAATAGATTTTATAGTTTCATAAAATCAATCACAAAAATATATGTTTTTATCAAAACGTGATATCAATCTGTTTGAAAGACAAACCTAAGTGTAAATAAATAATCATCGCGTTTTTTAAAATAATTTTCCTGCAGGGTACTCATAGGTGCATACACATTATAATTATACATCAGTGGTTGTTGTTGACACCAACTGGGGTCCTTCGGAGACCGGTATTAGAAGTATATAACAATGAGCACTCCATTAATATGTTACAAACAATAAATATTGATCCAGTTTGAGTTAACAGTTACTTGTGTGAATATCGTTTGCTGAGGAAGTACTAAAAGAAAAACATAATAAAGATGGTCGATTACCTATGTTGGTTAAGTGGAAACGCCTTGCGAAACTCCTTGCCGCAGACCTCGCATACATAAGGTTCGACTCGCCGCCGTCGACACGATACTTGCGCGTCGTGAGAAGTCAGTTCGTCCTACGTTTATACAATATTTTAAATTTATTGGATCAAACAGGGAAATGGCGACTTTTAGGAATATTGGAATAGATATCATTAATTTAAGATGAAAATAATGGGCCACAATATTGATATCTATATCTTATATCACACCCATTCTTAGAATCTGCCGACTTTGAAATGAAATTTTCTTAGGCACTTTAGTGATATCGTGCTATGACGTCGAAACGCTCTAGTGACACGGTCGGGTGTTTTCGGCTCGACCCAGCGGGCCGTGTTCCACGCGTTCACACAGCTGATTGGAGCTGATGGCAAGTATTATAGATACGCGGTTATTATTCATTGTAAAAGTGAAAAATGCACGTAAAGTACATGCAATAAATGGAATATAGTGCCGATAATGACGATTATATCAATGATTTTTAATAGTTAGTGAACATGGTGCACCACAAGTCAACAGTAAATTGATAATTCAAATTTGACTAAACACTGCAATATTTTATGCAATATAAATTTTTTTTAAATTGATCCCAATGCCTGTAACTCATTTTGTTGCAGCTGACAATAGATTTGCCTTTGGATAACAGACATTAATTCATCTCAAATAGAGAATAATGACAAAAACTTACTTTCTCCTGCCCACATGCAAAAAGGTTATGTGCGTGTGACAGAGATGGAATGTACGAGAGATCATAGTGATAAAAACAACCAACAAACATTGTCCCAGGTTAGTAATTAAATTGTGTTTTCATTTTGATTTACGTTTTTAATATTAGTTGGCCATGAAAAGAATCTTGGTTACCATGAATTAATAATACCCTAAACTCTATTCTTGGATATTTTGCCAAAGAAATTTCACTTCACGTCGTGTGTCCGACACACACTGTTTTTTTTTATATAACTTTCACTTATTAATATAATTTGTAAATAAAAAACGTGATGCAAATTCAAATAAGGCAATTGTATTTTATACTACCATTTTTTTAATCAAATTTGGAATATATTGACTTTACTTTTACTACTCAATAAAGCAAGTCTATCTATAGAAAGGATGCAGAGGCACAAGACCAAGTTCTCATAAAAGCATGACAGGAGTGTACCATGCAATATTTATACAAACCTCTTTGAGCAATTTCTCATCGTATTTCTATGGATACCTAAGTTATATGGCCAATTTTTGTTACAAAAGTTAAGGTTATCAATAAAAGACAATGTGCTCAAATTTATTTATCAAGTTGCAAAAGTTTGTAGAATTTAAGCTACCAGAAATCTCAATTTGGTCACTCACCACCTGGACAGTCTTACTCATAGAATCATCAATCGACAAACCGATGGACAGTCAGGTGATCTCATGTTTTCCGATCCTAATGTCAAATTTTGCAATCACAAAATGGTTAAATAAAACCCGGTTTTTAAAATAGAATTAAAGAAAATGCAAGAATATTTGCTCTTTTAATAATAAAAAAAATCTAGGTATTAATCATTAAATGAGTACATATTTAGCATTCAAATAAAACATGCAAAAAAACAAGTAAGTCCTCACAGTAGCTAAGTATAATTAGTTACCTGGGTTTGAAATGACTTCCTACACTTGCTACATCGCCAGACGCGCTGAACTGTACCTTTGTTAATTATGAAGTACCCTCCGTGAATTTGCTCTGTATGTGATGGCTCGTTACATTGACTCGAAGAATTCGTTACTGGAATAGAAATTTATATATCTTTTTTTTTATTTAGAAATATCACTTCTAGCCACAGCGTCAAAATTAAAAACTAAAAATCATCAATATCTTAACTATTTAAATTATTAATATATTATTGAGTTTGCATCAAGACTGCTATGGAATTGAGATCAAGACTCACACAGAACAAGGATCTGAATTGAAATTACTACTTTAATCCAGATTTAATACAATTTATACATTCATGAGGATGAACTCAGGAGTGCCATCTAATTAATAGTAATCAATATAACAAATATTCGGCGGAATTTAAGCTGGTCATATATAATAGGTACCATACCTAATATATTTTTCATAATTTTTATTCATTAATGTATTTGTCTAATTTTACTCATTAATTTTAGTTGCATTAATCCTACTTTCAACATAAAATATTTAACTATCAAAGTTGCTTTTACAACTGTAATTGTACCATATCCCACATGGCACAATTATATTAATTTTAAGTGAAATATTAACATTAAATATTATCCATTGGCACAAATCACAGATTAGAACTATGTCATAAAAATGATATTATGAGGCTGAACAAAGTACCTATTTAGTAGCATTAACTTTATCAAGTACAAACATATATATTTATATTGTTTTGTCAAATTGATTGCTATTGTTAGTTGCCTATTTTATATGTTTATTATTGTAGATTTATTTTGTACAATTCCTGTTATCGATCTGTTATTGCTAAACTTTTATAATTACTTTAGTTTCTTTTACTAATATTTGCCATATGCTAAAACTATACTAAAATGATTTGTCATCAGTCAGTCAACAGCTCAGTAGCGGTCTTGGTTCAAAGGATAAGAGCTTTGGCTACAGACCAAAAAGACTGGGTTTGATTCTGACCAAATTTACAAATAATTTTCTACCCTCGAGTCAAATCAAATCACTTGCGCCATTCCTCGTAGTGGATGTTAGACTGTCCGTTTCGGACATGATCATCCCATCGACATTAACAGCACTCATTGGACACTCATAGAGAAGTTAAGAACAAAGCTGCTCGATCTGGGGTAAAATGATCAAGAGAGAGTAAGCCTCATCAGTGGCTTAAAGAATACAAGGAGTGATAAAAGTTGTAAAATACTACATGCTCCTCGATGCTCTCATACCCGATCTCGGGCACGTGCGCAGGGTGAGGCAAGTCGTCGAAGTACACGGATGTCTCGAGCTGCCGGTCGACAAAAGTGTCCCCCAAATCTTTTCCGCGCTTCACCTCGTATAAACAGGCCGCTTCCCTTACTCTTATGTCGAGAGGGAGCAGCCTCGAGAGGATCAACGCGGAATCAGGGACACTGTGCGGTGAGCGATAGGTTCTATCAGGGTAATGTATATGGTCCTCACGACTTCCGAACTTAGACTCCACGTCGCCTTGGCCGCTCGGGCTAAGCCTTTGTAAATATTTGTAGTCTTTTTACAAGCCTTGGCGACATGAGAAATGAACGTCAGCTTCCTATCTATGGTCAGACTGAGGAGGCGTATTTCGCCAACCAGGCTGATTTGCTCGCCATTCATGTACACCACTGGGTTGTAATATTTCAGCTTTTTGGTCAGCACCATCAAATTTGTTTTCGATGGCGCAAACCTCAGCTTATTTCTGACTCCCCAGTAGTGCAAGCGAGCTAGAGCATGGTTGGTCTCCTCCTCGATCGACGACACCGACTGCCCGGAGAACATGAGGACCACATGGTCCGCGAACACCTGCATGTATATGCTGAGTTTCCCGAGTTCTAAGCCAACATTATTATTGTAAGTTATGTTTAGGATACACACACTGCCTGGCCTAGTACATGATCTAAAAATATTTGCTCATTATATTAAGAATATGAATATATAATTGTATATCAAAATATTTCGCTAATATGACAGTATGTGATATTGCTCTTTGCAACATTTACCCAGTTCAGTCTCCTGTCGCAGTCTCCAGTTACTGATGTTGGCCATTCGTTTGAGTTCTGCAGCTGCCACAACTCCTTTTTCACACGAGTTACATATGCTGTGTGGACCTCTGTCATCTTGATTTATCTACAAAAATCTTGAGTAAGGTTTAACAGACTCCAAACTAAATTGGTGATTGGGAGAAGCAGGAAAGTATAGAGGGGTCCATTTACATAGTGCACTATGCTCCCCTGTTAAAAAAACATTTTTAATTTATTTCTTAAAATGTTAATATACACATAAACTGTCTACTTAATAGTTCTCACAAATGCTGATTAATACCATCAACTAAAAAAAATGTGTTGCAATATAAAAGGAAAATACTAGTATATGCTGAATGGCTGAACAAATATTTCATTTATTCTCCACCAACACTTTCAAACCTGTCCTCATGGAATACCTGAAAGACACAAACTCACAGGTCTTGAGCATGGGTAAAAACTGAAACAAATCAGTGAGACAGTAGGCAGAGTGGCGAAGGATGCCAGCCTTTAAGCAGAAAACATAAGAATAGATTTGAAACATGTGATGAGGGCATGCTCATCATAACCCCTTATAAGCACTGATCTACATAAGTTCATGACGTAAAAGTGAGTTAATGACTACATACAATATTGCGATTTAATTTACCAGATCATTGATGAAATTAGTAAAGACGATAATTTCTTAAACAAAACATAAAGCCAATTCCTCACAAAATTTCAATGTAAGTGTTCACATAATCTACACAGCACCATATGATTACTATTTAGATACTAAATATTCCAAATTATTCAAAATTTCATAGTAATAAATCAACAAATATTATTTTTACAAAAGTTTACTTCGGTGTGCTTCACACTATCATTTAGAACAATTAACTGCTAATTAAAAGCTAAAAGTTGAAATATTGGTAAGGGGACATGTTTTGTCTCATGAATTTAATGATTTTTGGGCCCACCTCCCCTCATTGTCACAGGTAGACACAAATGTGTGACCCCCCCCTTTCCTAGTATAAAATTTAAAAAATGATTAAATTAAAACAGCACTTGTATTAGGTATACGAACATGCACATGTATTAACTAAAAACCTTCTTTAATAAAATCAACAATAAATCAAACATATTAAAGATTTTTGATTAGAGTTGAGTTTTAGTTTTAATATTTTAGATTTATACATGGTACATCCCAAAGCTTATGACTCGTCCTCCTCTTTATCACACAATGTCAGTTTGTTAAACAAGAGGGGTTCAACCCCCTCAACATGTGACTTAATTTATGGATGGCCATAATCTTAAACATATTGGCAATTGTGCATTAAATTTAGTGACAAATCTATAAGATTACATTAGCTAACTGTCAATTGGGAAGTTAAAACCATATATTATGGCATATTTGGCTTTTAACTTAAACAGGTAGCAGTTAATTATTGCAAGAGTTTGAATCACACCATTATTGCAATTTCATGTGGAGAACTATATATGTATTAAGATAAAAAATGGAATTAAAGTGTATCCACTGACAATAACAATAATAGTAAAATTGAAACAAAAATTAATTAACATGTAATTATAAAAACAATAGAAAAAAATTGAACATGAAACCTCAATCCCAAGAGTAAATTCTATATCAGCAACTAGTTCATTAGCATTCTCTGCCTGAAATATTGCTTTCGAACCTGTCTGCAAGCAAATTCTGCAAATATTATCTTGGTTTTTGAGAACTTCTTTTAGTAAACTGAAAAATGAAAGCATTACATACATTGAAACGTATGTAGAAATAACAATATAACTATTTAGCAGACTAAGATAAATAAAATATTAACCCTTGCTTAGGTGTTCAATATATGTCAATCCTCTCGAATCAATATTCAATTCATCGGATGAGGATTCTTAGTGGGAGAACACATTCAAGGGTCAGTAGTGGGTTGCAAGATGCATGTTACTGCATATCGCAGGCAAGCGTCTAATAATCAATTTCTGTGAAATAACACCATATATGATAGCATAAATAACATAATGTACAATAGAGCATTACATAAATATTTAATGATTCAATAAGAAAATTATGCCAACTCGTTTTAATATTATATGTATGTACACAAATTTAACAAAATCTGTACAATCAACAATGGACCATATAATACTCTATTCATCCATCCTGAACTATTATGAAACACAATGCATTTCTGTCGATCAGTTTGTCTCATAACTCGATTACTACTAATGCAAATTACATGACAATTTTTTTTAATATGGTAATATGTTCAGCTAGATTTATACAATAGTTATGTTCTTGACTTCACTTACATACACATAGAACAAATTCCTTAGTCTATTATACCAATTGGCTATTGGTAAGAGTAATGTCCAAATAACAAACAGTCTACATTGGACTAGGATCTGAAGTGTGAACAGAACCCAGATTGGAACCAAGTGCACAAATGAGATATTTGATAATAAAATAATTTATTGGATGTGTGAGTGTTAATGGTGTAAGAGCATGCATTACTTTGAATTCATTTAATCAGAATTGAATGTAGGGTGGAACCGGGATCAGGATTAGATCAGGACCGGGAGTGGGGACAAAATCAAGTTCATGGTTGATGATCGGTTGATATGAAAGTTCTAGTAATTCATTCTATAAACATGTAAGTGAAGTCATGAACAAAAGATATACATATTATAAAGTGCAGTTTTTTTGGATCTTTTGAGCATTTATAGCTCGAGAACCACTGACCCAAATTACACCATCTTTTTTTATTATTGAAACACATTATCAGAATAGGTTTAAAAACATATTTGGTTATGATAATGAACCAAGCGTATTTGCAACAAGTTGAACAGTGCAGCACAAACATGCTACGACATACCCAGTGGTGTATATGCATTAAGGCATTACCACCATTCTATTGTCTTACATAATGTTTATTTCAATACTATATAACTCTTCTAATATTCCCTTGGAAATCTGGAAATTATATATAATAAAAAATAATAAAAACTATAAATAATTATATAATATCTTATGTAAATCTACATATTTATTTCCTTTGTATGAAGCGAAAAACAAGAGAAAAGGAAAAGGAACAGGACAGATATGGAACAAGAAATCGAAAGAAAAATTAAGCAAGCAATAAGAGATGAAAGGGGAGAGACATTGAAATCAAAAATAGAATTAATATCTGGATAGATAATGGATTAGGATCAAGTTTGGAACCACGATTTTAGTATAAATCAAAAATGAATTAAGGTTTTTTATTCACATTCTTCATTTACTGCTTAATTAATTGTTAGCAGCCATTTAACAAAAAAAAAGAAGTTGAAATTTAGATGCTGCAGAAAGAAGACACTTCAATACTGCCTTCATAATACAAAACATACTCATTCTTTCAATCACGCACATAGAATACCAAAATTATAACACTAATGTAATTGAATACTAGAATAAATTCCAAGTATGTATTTTATTGTTCCATAAAGTTTTTTAAAAGATCATGGTCCTACTACAAGAAACTTTAAAGTAAGTAGGATTACAGATTGAATACCCTATTTTAGAAATAGGACCTATCATAAATAAATTATTTTCAATCATTATCCATTGAATATTAATATAATATTTGAAAGATATGGCATACAATACTTCACATAACATATGGGAATCCCTCACACCCAAATTGTATTTATGTCTCATTTTCACCTTGTTAATTATGCAAGAGAGCTTTGCTTCCTACAACATTAGATTGTATGTTTGAAGTAACCATCTCAAGTGTTACATTATTAATATATCAATAACATTAAAAAGATCTGAACTATATCATATTCCACGTTTCATAATGACTCATAATTTAAAAATAATATTCGAAATGAACAGTATTAAATTTACAGAAATTGAAGCGAAAAGCAACATCGCCAACTGCTACTGGTCCTCATATCTGTTCTACTGCGAATCCCTAACATTTAGATACTGATTAGAAAAAGCACACAAACATAGAACACCTGTAGCAAGTATTACTATTATTAGTTTTAATCCGCACAAATTATTCTATTTAAAATTTTATTAGTAAACACAAAAAACTAACGGCATAATTTCATGTATGTTTTTATTAAGTTCTTCTTTTTCGTCTTGTAATTTCATGTAATTCTGTTTATCTAATTGCAAAGAACCCAACTTTCTCAATAAAACATACGAAGACATTTTCAATAGAAACTCAAATAAAATCTGTAGAAACAACAAACACTATTGTACTATATAGTGTATTATCTATGGTACTAGTGTACTGTAGAGCTGTGACAAACCGTATGAATTCGGTACGAGTAACGGGTGCGCCATCTAGTGCGAAGTAACGAAACGTTACTCACGAATGCGTTTCGTTACTCGCACTTTTCGTATGGTTACCTTCACTGTTTCCGTTCACGCAAGTAAGTACCGTTGACGCGTGTGTGTATTGAATTGAAACGTTAAACGCAATACGCATGCGCGCGCTTTTTCGGTGAATTTAAAAACATACGTTACAAAGAACGATTTTCGTTTGTTACAAGTTTGTTATGAATAATTTAGAAATTCGTCGTCTAAGTTATTTACTGTTTATTAAAGGTATTGTGTGTGTGTAAACAAAGTTTGAGATTGGAACAGAAACAAGGTAAGAAAATGTTTTTTGATAAATGTTTTAAATATGTTTTATTTTATATTGTTTAATTACATTCTAAGAACAAAAATTTTGTGTTCTTGTTTCAATTGGTTTAAAACATGTTTTATTTTTTAATGTTTAATTTCATTCAAAGCAAAACTACTTTTATGTTGATTATCGTTAGAATGTTGTATTATTTTATTGTCAATAAATAATTTTGACACTTATTTGTTGCTTTTCATTATAATTGATGCGTAATGTATTGCAATGTCGTACTGTACGCGTACGCAATACGACTCAAATCGTTGCTCTAACGTAACATAGTATAGCATGATGTAAGAAGTAACGAGTAACGTAACGATACGATAGTAACGAGTACTATTTGTTAAAGTAACGAATACATGCGGGTACGTTTTTTTTCGTTACTTTTACACCATATCAGTGATACCCAGTGTTGCCACCTCTCGAAAAATGAAGTTGCTAGATCGGGTCTCAAAAATCGCTAGATTTATGTGTTTTATTATAACCTAGTAAATTCGCTTGAAATCACGAAATAAGAGAAAAAAATGATTTAATAACTAATGAGAACCTTGCTAGGTTCTCATCTGAATATTTCGGTTGAACATTTCGAACAATATTCTCGACACCCTTCTACCTGTCACTTATGTATATAATTAGTTTTAAGAAATAAGGGATAAAAAAATTTAATTTACGCGAAAGCGATATAATGGCTCAACAGAGGTACAGTGATTTTTTAGCCAAGAAGCTGCATTCTCAGGCCTGCGCTCACTCCTGCCCAGCAGACGTCAAAGAAGGAAGTCATTCTCTCATCATACTTCTCCACGAGGTCTGAGGCTTCAGCGCTAGCTCAACGGTGCGACAGAACAAGTCGTCCACATTCTAGACAAACAAGCTCGAGACGCCGCACACCGAAGCGAATGCTATCTAAAGAGATAAAAGAACTCAGGCGTAAAGACGCCTGAGTTCCTAGAAGCCTCTTTTTCCCGCACCGTCTATCCGAGAGGTGTACGCCGCTTCACCCACTGTCGTTACGTCTGAGAGTTGGGGCGCCTCCACCGCTCCACCGCTCGCACCATCAACCCGAGACGCGCACACCGATGCCGTCGCGCTCAATACCCGAGGCACCTCCTGGTGATTGCGCCTATTAACCCGAGAGTGTAGGCCATCCTACTCGCTGCCATGTCACCGAGTCACGTAATGCTGCCACTGCTCACATTCTCCATTGCCGCCCGTAACACTCCGCTCGAATCGAACAGCATCTTGTTTACATTACATTTTGATCACATACAATCAGACCGTATGTCCAATACTGTAATGAACTGAGAAAGAAGAACCTTGAATCGTACGAACGACAACTGCTATTGTTAGATACAGATCACAAAATATGGACCAATTGTCATTTATGTCACAGTGCAACAACTATTGGTAGATCATCAAATTCGTAATCTTTTTCAATTAGTTATGTCTTAGTCTCCTTGTGACTACGTTTTACAGCTAAAATTAAATCCAAAAACTCTACTTCACTCCTATAGTGAAAACTACTACAGCTACGTAGGTTTTACTAGTTAACGAGTGATATTTGTCCAAAATATAAAAGGTACTGTTTTGTATTAGTAGCAGGCAGATTCTGTGTAGTGAATGCGAGGGGAAATCATTTCTTGACTAGCTTCAATCCAATTGGTCACTTGCAGAATTGTCATCACTTAAATTGATTGAATTTAATCTTCTTTGGTTATATCTAGATGTACACTTGAGGTATCATTCCAAATGATAGTGTTATTTATTACAGGTTTAGTAATTATCATATTAATTTTATCGTGTTCTATTTATGAAATATTTAAATTTTGATTGGACAAATCATTAAAATTTCTATTTTAAACTTTGTATACAAAAAATATATATATATTGTAGAACCAATACAACAAAAAATTAAAGCAATAGGAAGTTAGTATTTTCTTAGCGATTGGTGTGTTAATAGTAAAGTATGAACAAGTAACGCGTCATGTAGGGACATCTCTGTGGACAGTGGAGCTATAGTAAAACATAAAAATCGTATAACATGTAGGTAAATAATATATTCTGAATTCAACAAAATTTACCTATACATAATAGGATATCTGATAGAGGGAGAGTGGGACGATAGAGAGGACAGTACGGTGTTGGGATGGTCTGCTGGAAGTCTCGTTCACTGGACGAAATGCAACAACAGAAGCGGTAACTTGACATGTGTATTTTGTAAGAGTGTGCTATCTCATCGGTCGAGCTGGCCCATTACTGTGCTGCAGCCGAATTTACCACAATACAGCACTACTTATGAAAAAATATATTTATAATTTCCCAGCGACGATAGTTCCAATATATCGTTGTTATCATCTATGCTACTGAAATATTGAATGTATGTTGGGCACATAGACCAAGAAATAGATAACTAATAAATGTTAAAATCTCATATTTTGTACCGTTTCATCGACTTTTTATATCGACACTTTCTAAGCACCTGTTAATAATACCTAATGGCAAAATTGATTTAATATAAAACAATAAGGAACTACAAAAAAGAAAAACCACGAATACAATTACATCTATAAACTATGTGTAATTGATTTGAAAAATTATATCACCTTGAAGTATTTTTATGTATTTTTAGAATTTTAGGGCCGAACGAGCATGAGAGCCACCGGAGAACAGATGATTACCACTGCTCATGAACAGCCCCAATCTTAGAAGAATCGTTAGAAAGTTGATGGCCTTTTAAAAAGGAATACGCTCTTTTTTCAACTCTCCATTTGTAATTGGGGTTTTATTCAGCCACGTTAAATAATCAAGTAACTTTTGTGTTTTAAACAGATTTGAAAAAGTCCTAATAAACTTCATATATAATCAATTCTTCAACCAAAGTTATATACCTCAGGATCCAACAGAGAAACAAGCAAATCAGAGCAAGTGGTATGGTATTTAGGTACTACATTCTTTTAAATTTGTCATTTTTAATGTTTCTACACTTGATGAATTAATGAAACAAATCCAATTCAAACGATGTAAATAAAATAATATAAAACTAGAGAAAAAATCATAATAATAAAATTAATCACTTGTTTAATAATAATTTCTCAAGATAATAATTTCACTATCTAAAATAAAATTTATATAGATTTTATAAATAATAAATTTTGCCATTTGGTGCAATGCCATGCTTACCAGATTCAAGGAACGGGTGTCAAATTTGGCGTGGGACATAGTAACAAATGACGAAACATGGATTTATTGCTACGACCCCAAAACAAAGCAGCAATCGACCATATGGGTCTATCGAGGTGAGTCGAAACCAACTAAAAGTGGCGCGCGAGCGAAGTGCCTCTAAGCGGATGATTGCATTTTTTTTAATAAAACTAGACACGTGGCTACTGATCCTTTGAAGAATTGACGTACCGTGAATAGTGATTGGTACACGACCCTTTGTTTGCCGAAAATAGTTGACGAACTTCATAAAAAATAACCGTAAACGTCGTATTATTTTGCACACTTCAATGCCAGTTCTCACATAGCCAGACAAATAAAGTTTTGAAGGAGAAAGACGTAGAATTTATGAGTAATCCTGCATACAGGCCCGACCTGGCACCTTGTGACTTTTTTTTATTCGTAAAATTAAGAATCAATTACCCGATCAACTATTTTCATCACCAGAAGAGGCTGTCGAAAGAGTGTGAAAAACATGTTTCCGAGGGCACCAGGAGGAGTGGCATAAATGTTTTCAAAATTGGTTTATTCGTATGAATAAGTGCATTTATGTTATCGGAGAATATTTTGAGAAATAATAAATTCATTTTCGACCATTCATAATAATTTTTTCTAATTCGTTCCAGAAATTTTCAGTTATCCCTACGTAGAATAGACTATACTGAACATCCTGGAAAACAAACTATTTGTAAAATTCTTCTAGGACGATGTTCTTTTTCGCGGATTCTCCACAAGCAGAACAGCGATTCGAGTGAACTACAGGACCATTGTCCGCTACGCTCATCGCCACCTGTGCAGGGCACTGCTATATCACACATAGTTTCGAATCATGGGTTCTCACTGGTACCAGTTATTTTAATTAGACCCGAAACTAACTTATACAAACCAAAATGGGAATCACCTTAAATGTTGTAGGTGTCGCTCTGTGAGGAGGATGTATCTCGATTTCGATACTGAGATTGAGTTAATCTTACTTCACGTTTTATACAGTAAAATGCACGAAACATTGCCGCTCTGGATTGCCTGCGAACAATATAATGCGCTGGTTGAACACTCCGCGACCCTTTCTTCTTTACCTCCGAGTGCCAATTTTACGCCATTGCAACGTTTTCGTAATTAATTTAACAGCGGCACAGTTTCATGCGTTGTACTGTACGTTACTGTACCGTGGTATTAACTTAGTATTTTTGAAGGGAAACTTCTTAGGCGCAGCGATTTGATAATTAATAATTAGATGAGAAATGTGAGTGAAATCTCAAGAATGCGTCACGTTTAGGCATGTTTTGTTACACGAGAGAAGAAAGGGAGCTTTAAATTCAGATGCATTAAAGTAGAGCAAAAGAGAGCGCCGTGTACACGATACTATATATGAATAGTTGAGTTACCACGCGTTGTTCAATGTGTTTTATGATTGTATACTTTTATCTAGGAATGTTTGATTATATCACGTGTACGCACCTTTTTATTATTGTCGTTGATTATATCATAAAAAAACATTCTTAAGACATTGCAGTTTTGGTGAATCTTTATTTAAAGCTGATGAGGATGACATAACCGGTCTGAGCTGAATAAAAAAGAACTACGTATAAAGCAGACATTCAATATTCGAATATTTCGTGTGCTGCAATCTAGTTTTTAAAAGCTAAAGAATTTAACCATTCGTTAAGTAAAACGAGGATAATAACGAATCGGCTTTACTTTGCAAATAACACATACAAAAAAAAAAAGAAAAAAACGAAACGCCTCTTAATAACTCCCATAGAGAAGTATATACGTGGTAATTCTTGAGTTCCGGTTGTTCCTCCGTTGCGATCGGTCGCCTTCGCTCCAGTCCCGTGGACCTCCCGTTTAGTTTAGTGTGTTACTGCGTGGTAGTGTTCCTTCGAGCCGCGTTCCGTAGTGTCAGGCTCCGCGCGTGTACGAGTGTGTGATGCTGCGGTTATGCCACGTTTGCGCTCGTCCCGGTGATATACTCCGGCGACCCTGCCGTCTGCACGCCAAGCCCGCCCACGGTTTCGCCTAGCGCCCAGGGAGCGCTCCCGTACGTTCACACTCGAGATACCGATCGCTAGTTTAGTTATTTCGCGTGTTTTACACGCGTAAATGGTTTACCATTAACTTCGTGAGGGCGACTGAATGTTGACCTTTGGGGACGGGTTTCGCTCAGCATCATGGTTAGCGATCAAACTCTGTTATTTATGGTTAATCCATTCCGAATGTAAATTCAGTGAGTTACGTTACGTTTTTAGGGCATGTTATGAATTTTAACTTTAAATTCAGTGATTCAATGGCCTAACGCCCTTCAACCGGAACCGTTAGATTTAGTTTAGTTTTTTTGCCACCCCCTCCACTACTCGCTTTTTCAAGCGTCGTCTATATTATTATATCTATTACACACGTTAATAGGTAGTTTTTAGTTATTTTTGCCTCTTCCCGGAGCAACACAGTCACCTATGACGTTGTTACGTCGTGGTGACCCGGAAGTTTCCTGACTTTCGCGCCGTTGGCACTTCCTCTGCCTTCCGGCCGCTCAGATTAAGTCTGAAAAGCCAACGAACTAAAGGCACGCGCCTTAATGCTTCAGGGGGTTTTTAGTCCGTGAGAGTCGGACAGCTCATAATGGGTTTTTGCCCTCCTTGCCCTTCGCACGGGCAGAAATACAAAAAAAAAAGGTAAGTCTTGTCAAACCTGAGCGATGAGTGGTTATTAGCGTCTACAGATTACTTGGATAAGATAAACCACTTCTTTATATTCTAAATTCAGAGCTGTCCAAATCATAGCCCGCGGGCCGCACCTTGATTAATGAGCAAATTATTTTCTCTTCTGGCACTATTTGAAGCTACGTTCTCGGACGACCATGAGACGATGCTCGCGACGAAAACGCTCTACCTGCTAATTGCGTAACTTAGCAGTCATTCGATTTGAACGAAAGTTTATGAGACAGAATATGAATAAAATTATATTTGTTTTTTCAAATATTTTGTGCCCCAATCTATCTAGTCATACTTATTGGCCCTAGATCTAATCTAGTTTGGACAGCCCTGTTCTAAATTACAATATCTATCAAATATTGCGATTTATACGTTTGTCTGTCAAATCACTTCGGGTCGCCCGAACAGTCGCTATAAACGCAGGGGCGGATGCAGGTGATCATGATTAAGCACAACTATGTCAACACCCCCACTCCACCTGCCCGGACTCGAAAGCTGAATCCGCCATTATACGAACTGATGAATATATATATATATATATATATATATATATATGTGTGTATATAACAATATGCTGCTTGTTTTATTATTAATTAATATTTTCACACGCGAGTGTTTATTCAGGTTTTGTTAATTATAATTTCTATTAAATAATTATTTTCTAACTAATTTGTACTAAAAAACCAAATAAAACTAAAAAAAAACATATTAAAGACAAATTCAATCATATTTCAGTTCGAAGCAATTACAATCGTCGCGATGATTTTAATCATGGTGTTCTAGGAACCTCCGGCATTAGTGGGAGAGATGTACGCATCTATTGCGATAGCCTATATATTCTCAATATTGTGATAGTGAAATCAATATGGATTGAAGGAATTGCGTGTTGTAGTAACTATAAATGTGTTAGACGCGAAGAGAAAATATTCATTTGTGAATTCTGTACACTAAAAATATGTCTGACAAAATAGACTATCTATTACATATTCCTAACCGATTTTTAAAAAGCCTAGTTTGGTACATTTTTGTATTTCATTTTTTATATGTTTTCTGTAATAGAGCATATTTAAATTATCATTACTCTTTCTAAATAACTGAAATATTAAATTGGTATGGTTGATTTAATTTGATTCCAATATGAAAGATTGTTGATACCTCACTTACTTTAAGTGAATACTGCCAACTGCGAAGAGGCAATAACTATGATAACCATCGACGATGTCAATAAATGTCCCGCCTTTAACTACCTATCATAAAAAACAATATTAATGTCTTAAGGATGACAAATTACATCGAAATAAAATACAATTCACTATTTATCTAATTGATTATTAAATAATGTAGAACAAAACGAAATAACATTATTTTTCGAACATAGTGGTCTACTTAATTTTCATGACAAAATCAATGTGTTTGCAAGAATGAAACTTTTTAAATATTTTCACAAATGTCCAAGTCATAGACACTTACTGCATCTAGAATATCTCGAAAACATAGACTGTGCTTTCAAAGTTCACGGTTTTTTATTATATTCATTCCCATTAAGTAAGCGCGAGTTGCCAATAATTTGCAAAATATTATCGTGAAATTTTTGGCGGTCATATTTGTTCGGTAACTTAGAGCATAGCTGAAAATTATACTGTGACATTTATAGACCGTGCGGTTTCTCAGGATGAATTTATTTTTAACCGAGAACTAATAATAATAATCTATTCATAGCGATGTTATAATCAAATATGTAAGCAAAAAATTAAATTTAAAATTAAATGAAAATATAAATATGAAAATAAATTAAAATAAGAAAAAAAAATCATGTTTCTTTAATACAGGCTTATATCGTTAGAAAAATTTAGAACCGTAATTTTTTTTGGAATACACATTCTGATTTTAATAAAATTTAATATTGTCAGTTTATATATGGTTTAGGAATTGATACATGAGTTATTGTGCATTATTAAATTATATACGATTATTAAAATAAAAAAATCGTGGTTCTTCTAAACATTTAATATACTTATTAATACTACAGGAATTCTCATTAGAGTCCTGATTACCTGCAATTGATATAAGTATAGGTACCACGACAGTCAATACTAGAGAGGGTTTCACTTAACGCTGGCACTATCAAAATGCACCCTGATGTTCCAATCGTTTTTAACAATTATTACCAATAAATCACCTATATTACTTTCCATCACATCAATTCTAATATAGTTTGTTTAGGCCAGAGATTATTAAGTATAGAATTTGAGGCTACCCTCATTAGAAAAAGTCAGACTCAAACAACTGTTCCCCGTAAAAGCCATACCATTATCTAAAAGGGGCTAGTAGAAAAATCGACAACTTCTTAGATTATCTGAGCCTAAAATAAAGTACAATAGTAGCAAAAAACCATTTTTTAGAAATATTTTCAACAAGGTGATGAAAAGTTTCACCAATTTTACGTACTTTCTTATTTTACGATAGATTCTACAGAATGAAGAATCAAACTGCACAACTCCAATTCTTCGCCTTATACATATAATCTACATTTTGATAGCTGTAGTAGAAATAGAAACGGGTGTACGACAACTACTGTTTGCTTACATCAAAACAGTTATCCATTAAACCATCCTACTGTTAAAAGTAGCAAAAGTGCCATTTCCAAAAGTACATTCCTAAGTATTATATTCGCGTAATGGTCTAGGATACGGCATTAGAAAAATCTCCCTTCGGGTAGTAATGACGCGACCAAAAGCTCCTGTCGCTACCGGAACCAAAACCCTTATAGTATCACTCTCGCTTCTATCTCTCTGTTCGTTTCACAGATATTTTTTTCACTGAACGAAAAGAAATTTGCAATTTGGTAGATATACAAAACACCACGAGACCCAATCACCAGCATGTAGAGTTAATATACATATTCTGGTTTTAAGGTTTAAAGTGGATTAAAAAAATCAAGTCGAGTGCACCTCGTGACTTACTCAATTTAATGAATGCGTTTATTATAAAAAACAGAAACATATTTTACTCTATAATTTAGAAATGCATAGTTTATACAAAGTTAAAGAAAATGTACGATAATCAAGTATTGAAGCGGTATAAAATATGGAGTATAGGGCCCACTCAAAGTTTACAGGTAAACCTAAACGAAAATTCCTAAGTCGTTAAATTCCCGCAAGCGCAAATCGAAACCGTAAAATAAACGTGAGGAAAAATGTGTGATTAAGTCCCGTTGCTTAATTTCATCGAGAGTTATCCATTTTTATACCATGTTCCTTCGCTTATCTGTGGAATTATTATAATTTCGAGTGCCAAACCACAGTGTAGTATGCTACGAATTATTGATAATTTGGCTGCAATTTTTTAGACTGCTAGTTAAATAAAGATCATTTTTGTATGTTTGTTTTAAAAATACTTTTTTTTAAAACATTCACTGTGATAATTAACACATAAGCTGGTTTTACATATTTCTTTATGAGCATATTTAAAACTTTGATAAAGTGAGTAAAGATACTTTATGAAATAAAATTGTTCCAAACAGTCTTGATTTCTTTAATTAAAATCCTGAATCCCTTCTCCTAGATCAAACAAAAAAGGACTGCTCCATTTTTCAAATTCATAATATTTTCGTTATTCCTTTCGCTTGCATGTTGTGAAAATTTAAAAATTTGCAATTCAAATAAATTCATCTTAATTTACCTGTTAACACTTGACTGCAAGTAACTTGTAAGTAATAGACGAGGGAAAGTTTTCTAATGCTAAATCCTAGACTAAAATATATGTATAGAGATCAATGAACATACGTAGTGCTTACAATTCTTGAAGGGAATAATAACACCTTCTTATTTAAGTAAGAAATCCGATACACAGCTACTAGAACACTAAGTATTTAAGAATTAACTGGCATCAAAGTATTAAAACCAGTTTTTACATATATGGTTATACATATCTTTAAATTAAGTTACCATAAATACTAAATGAAAAGTGCCGATCAAACAAAACATGGATTTCTGTTCATTATATGGCTACTTAAATGTGATATAAGAAATAAGAGATCTTTGTAATTGATTTCTGTCATTTAAACCTCATTAGTGTAATATTGTAATTTGCCGTAGTAAAAGTATGAAATACTATGTGATAGCAAATATATTTGCATTGGATTATTTAAGTATTTTTAATAATTCATTAAGTAACTCTGAACTACACAGAGTTTATAAATTGTTAATAATTAAATACGACTTGACGAAAATTTGCAACTACACGACATCAACATTAATGTAATACTTTAAACATCAACTTGTATAATACGATTATATGCAATGAACACTGAATGGATTACATGCATGGGAGTTGAAGGAGATCATCCATCTTTTTAATTACATTAAAAAAAAAATGAAAGTATCTTTCACTCCTATGATTCCATGAATACTTAAACAAATTAAGATATTAATTATAAATAAAAGCCGAAATTCAAATATTGAGGTCAATAACCTCGCTAGGTTCTATTCAAGAACCTACGAACTTCACAAATGTATATAGGAAATAGTATAACAAATTTATCAAAAGAAAAACAAATATAAAATCTTTTTTCTTACAATTCTAAAATTATAATAAACCATAAACAATAACAAAGCTGCAACAGATATCAACATTTTTAACTCTCATTTGGTTATTGGTTGCTTATTAGTTTTTTATAACGTATGAAATAAAATTAACAATTGTCATCCTAGCCACAGAGGATTGAAGAAGAACTTCGCATTCGAAGAATGATCTCCTTGTTAAAATATACATATATAGATATATAGATATATATATATATATACATATATATTAGACACAAACCCTAATGACACACAATATTTGATTAAATACGACAACTAGAAAACATCCTTATACGCATTATAAGTTGTCGGACAAAATTCGCGCGCTAGTTTGGCATACGGAGAGTCGGCCGGTACTGTTCTGTGGGAGCTTATGCGGTTCCATATGTGGTGCAAGATGGTCTCCGGTGAGTCGAGTTCGCCCGGCTCGAAGTAAACTTTCCAATCTTGCCAACGCACGGGGAGCAAAAGTTTCGGACCGTAGACTTCGAACCCGTCGCAATACTCGGCGGACATTTTCGAGGTGGACACGTTGCACCTCTCCTGAAGTACTCTGGTTATGACACCGGGCCCGTTGTGAGCCCAAATGTCACCACGGAAGTTGCGCGCGAGTTCACGTTGTGCATACGTCACTCTCTTTCGCTCCATTCCCGTGGCCTCGGAATGTATAGCTCTATTCCTTCTTCTCTCCGCGTTACATCTTTCTCCTTCTCTCTCGTGTAACGAAAAATGTACCTAAACTTAACACGCCTATGAAATTTCACTCTCAATTGTCGTCTAATGATCGATTATCGAATTGCCGCTTACAAAGTTTCACTTCAATTTATCTATGGAAGCCGCTGACCGCCGCGTTAGACTGCGGCCCGGTACCAAGTAAAAACATCTTATTAAGACGACAGTATAAGAAAAAAATTGTAGGGTTGGCGTACGAATGTATTATGCAGAGCAAGCGTGCGGGAGGTCGGCCGCCCGGCGACGTACTGTCAGTAACACTTATAAGCTAGAGCGATTTACATTCCTGTACAATACAGCACACGAAACTCTGCCGCTGTGACGTTAGTCACGAAAGCGTTGCAATGGCGTAAAATTAGCAAGCGGAGGAGAAGGAAAGGTCGGCGAGTGTTAAACATGCGCATTACATCATTCGCAGGCAATTCGGAGCGACAAAGATTCGTGCGTTGTACGTACTGTAGTAGTAATAAATTTAAAACGGTTAACATATACTGTCTAGTTTGTGATTGTCTAAGAAGAGATAGTGATTTTGCTTCAACGATTTAAAATATTTATGATTGTCTAATATTTTATTTTTATATCTTACACTATCATTGCAAAGGACTTGTTTTAAACAACTCTGATATGTGTGATTTTGTGTGTCTGATTAAGATTCACATACATTAAGAAATGGATATAACGTATATTATTTACGCATCTATATAATTTCATTTACTTTAAAATCACCTTTCACCTTAGAAATGGACTGGTCGCCATTTATAAATAATTCGTTACTTTCTCGATCAAAACTGACTTATTACTTTAGTCGTGATTTACTATTATAGAAATGTTAATATTTTAACTTCAAAATATTACGATTATGCTAAAATATTGTTATAAAAAGGATTTTCCTTTTGTTTCTAAAAAAGATATTTTTTATCTTATTTTTCCGTTTCAACCTCCATTTTAAAATCATGAAATTTAAAAACCTGAAAATTTAACTGTCCAAAAATATTGCTGTTGCACATTTTTTTAGGAACACGTGTCTATTTATAAAATCTTCATTGATTTTGAATAATAAATGAAAAGACTTCATTTTTAACATATTCGTGATAGGTACCCTCACATTTCGGACTCTGGCAAATAGCGACAGCGGATCGGCGCTAAATGCGTCAGATCAAAGTCTTTGCCACACGACACTAATCACTAAGACTATGTTAATACATTCCAGAGCTTAAACTATACTAGCGTTTTTTTGTGGTTGCTTAGTCACATAATTGTAAAAAAGCGAAAATATATGACTACAAAAGTTACACGGGACGAGATATAAAGCTCCAAGTTTGTGAATTGGAATCGAGTAGTTTAATGATTACTTCTTACAGCGGTAAGAACGAATGGTGTTACGGTGTTCATTTCCCTAAAGATTTTTGTGAATATCATAAATATATTGATCTACACTAATATTTGAAAAAGGTAAGAGAATAATTCAATTTCTGTTCCAGCACCACCATAAGAATCACTTTATTACAAAGTATTCAAAATACAATTATTTATGGTACTTCATAAA
Source organism: Eumeta japonica (assembly GCA_005406025.1). Lineage (NCBI taxonomy): Eukaryota > Metazoa > Arthropoda > Insecta > Lepidoptera > Psychidae > Eumeta > Eumeta japonica. The sequence continues at coordinate 171,296 of BGZK01000686.1, forward strand.
GAGTAACCTCAGGGTTGTGCACTTTAAAGTGTGGGTGTGTCAACGCTCTCTGACGTTGACGCATGTTTTGGAAGAAGTGTTTGTATTTCAACTAGGTATGTGCTGATCTCGGCCACCGTGGAATGACATATCGATAAGTTATTGTAACGATTAACAATAAAGTATCAACGTTCCAAATACAGCGAAATACTAATGAAAACTAAGGATTATTAAAGTACTTCAACATTTTTAATAATTCCAAAAATAAATCGAATTATTTTATTCATATTTAGACCAAGGGCGGATCCAGTCTTCGAGTAGTAAGGGGGTCACACATAGGAGATTGAGTCAGGACTGGCTCTAATTCGATTACAATATTAAGACAAAGATCTAGCTCAGGGTGGTCATGAACCCATGACCCATGAGGATCCGCCACCGATTTAGAAGCCAACTTCTACAAACTTTTTCTCTTTTTAACTATTTACTTATTCATACATTTACTGTTATATTCAGAGTCGCTAGTTTAACTTTAAAACGTGCTTAGTCTATTCAGAAATCTTGTTTAATTTATAAACACTGTTTAAAACTTGTCTAAACTTGTTTAAGGCAAAGGCTGTTTAACAGTGGTCTAAGGATTGTTTTACTGAATATTTGACGTAGGTTGTCAAAAGTGACATTTGATTATCGTGTTTTTGTCATCAAGTTAAAGATTTATTTCTATAAATTGCGAATTATTAATTCGCAGTGCATTCATAATTGAAGAATTATCTGAAATTAAAAAATTTCACAAATGTTTCAATAAATATAATTTTTTTATATATATGTAATTATATAAATACATACTTTTCATTACTTGGATGCCAGATACTAAATATTTTCGAGTTTTTTAAAACATTTTTTGATCAGAATGTTGCCATTATAACGCTTAAACACTGTTTTAGTTAGACTACAATCTAAGTGACATTCTGAATTGCTTAATGTCTAAACAGCTGCTTAAGAAGTAAACAATGTTTACTTAAACTACCGTTGAACGATGTTTTAAATAAGGATTCTGAATAAGGCAGTTATTGTTTAAACTGTGTTTTACGTTCATTGCAGTTTTGACGTGACAGCCTCACGACTCACTCCGTACATAAGCAGCCATGTGATCATGGTTGAATCAAATGATGAAATATATACATATATGTTTGTAATTATTATTTATGTATATTTTATAGTGAAGATTTTTGGTGATGATAATATATTGTTCCGAATGCTGTTTAGGATTCCGAGCCAAAATGGCAAAAAAGGAACCTTTATAGTTTCATGTCTGTCCGTCTGTTCGTATGTCACAGGCATTTTATTCAAAAAAAAAACCAAGTCTTAAGGCCAAGTGCAATGCCAAACGCAACGCGTCCGCCACACTGTTTTGTGAGAAGGAGAATCGACTTAAAGCGGCAGAGTAAGGAGATGGATTGTCATTTAGTTACGCATAACTTTTTGTCGTAAGCGACATTTTAGTTTTATTTATAATGAGAAAACTATTTATTATAAACAAAAATGCTTAAGCCAACCCTGTATAATTATATTTTACTAATAATGTTTAAATTTTGTTTTTATCGTTTGTCCTGTTAGAAATTTATTGGTATTAGTGTTTTAAGTAAACGTACTTTAGTATTTTTATCATAAAGAACGTGCTGTGTATTTAAGCTTTCCCTACGGTAGAACTCAGAACATATTTTGTATACTTGGAATTTTTTTTTGAGTTTGCTAGGTATAACAGTTTTCTAGAAATATTCGTTTAAAGGTACCCATAATCAAAGCATACTTGGCCTTAAATTGATGAAATTTATAGTGTAGATGTCTTGTATAAGCCAACTACTTAAGTTTGATAATTAAACAACAAAAATAAATATTTCTAGGGGAGCCACTCCATACATATAACAGAAGCCAAAAACATTTTTTTTAGCAAATGTCAACGTGTGACACATATTTCGTGAGTTCTTTTAAAAATCCTTTAAGGTTTCTAAGCAATTTTTCTGAATACGTGAATAATCGCTCCAAAAATAGCAGAAATGTGTCCCCTCTTTATTTTCTAAGCTGATGTTCACAAAATATGAAAAAAAAATAATAAAGGTAACGCTTTATAAACATATTCCACAAAAATTATTTTGAACATGATCAGATATTATACTGCTTTTGAATTATTGCCGAAAAACTGTGCTTCTCAACTAAAAGACGTAAGTGCCATGAAGATACGCTCTTTTGCTGATACATTCCAATTTACATTTGTTTAAAAACAATAGTCAACATAACTACTTATTTATAAGATTTAAAATGCAAGAATGTCATTATATATCATTGTTAAAACTAGACAATATTATCCCAGATTCAATTTGAAAAATTTTTCACAAAACATACTTTTAATTTGACACTGTTAACACATTTTTCTTTGGAATGGAAGATCTACGAAAAATAACACATTTTATATTACAGTGATACTATAATATGACAAATTATTAACGTATGAGTGATAAATCAAAACGTATGTTATGAGTTGTAAGAAATGCGTCAGCAGCGGGCTTTACTATCGATATATGGAACACAACACCTAGAAATCAGCATTACGAAAACAATTAACAGTATTTATTTACATTCGCGACAATCGATTTGTAACAATCGATATAGTTTATCGTAAGATTCCACAACATTAAACGTGACGTACCTATTATGATTGCCTTCGCGCACAATACTTAGCTCCTCCCACACAGTCTACGCTTCTTATTTTCCTTGTGTACCGTGCGACTCATTTTTAACTTCCCGCTATGTAAATCGAAGATTTTCAAAAAAAAAATAGGAAACTTCTTGGTTTGGATTCGACTTTGAAAAAACGAATTATATATCTCGACGTTTTGAGGTTACCGCAAACGATTACATTTTGAAGTCGATCGGTAGAGCCGTTTCAAATGTATTCAAAAAATAAAAATTAAAAAAAAGATTTGTTTTTTTTTAAATTTGGAGAATTTTCATTTTATGGATTTTTAACCAATTACAAAAATTTTGTACTCAAAAAATCGCGTCCAATGTCGACAAGCGAATGAAATTCGAAAGACGCGTTCAAGAGATACGGCAGTTTGAATACTTTCAAAAAAAACGATTTTCCGGGATAACTTGGAGAATTTCATCCAATCGATTTTTAACCCATTACAAAAATTTAAGTTCCCCCAAAAACTGCGTAGATGCCACCAATCGAGTTAAAATTAAACACAGTGTTCATAAGACATTGCATTATAGAATAAAAAAAAAACATTTTTCTTAAGATAATTTGAAAAATTTTCAACCAATCCAATTTTGACCCACAACAAAAATTATATACTCGAAAAATCACGTCGAATACCGCCCACTGAATGAAATTGCATTTTGAAAATTACTGAAACAAACTTTTTTTTAAGACAACTTTGAAAATTTCCATCCAATCGATTTTTGCCCTCTATAAAATATTATGTGCTAAAAAAACTGCGCCAAATACTATCAAATGAACCACAGTTAAATGACCCATTCAAAATATTACAGTTTGGAAATTTCCAAAAAAAAAACATTCTTTTGAAATATCTTCATGGACTTTCAAACAATCAATTTTTGACCCTTTACGTAGGGTGCACTATGCGTTTCTGGAACAGGCCACTAAGATAAGCGATATTTACATAGTAATTACAACATTTGAAAATGCAACTCTGGCTAAAGAATACAGTTTGTTTCATCATAATTGTCATTTATTTTTAAATTGTGGCGCCATTTCAAAAATTTCGTGTCTTCATCACTGTGGATTTAAGTAGTGAAAATTTTTATATGATTTTCTACGATTTTAAGTGTAATATGAAAACTCGGCAGAGTCTCGCGCTTTTGGCGATGGAGCACCATGCAAGACCACTATTTATAACTGATTTGCAGAATTCAAGCGCCTTTCGCGTCAATATCAGTGACGAATTTCTTGATGGCTGCCCATCCACCGCTGTGAACAACAAAAACACCGATGCTGTGCGCCGTAGGATCAAAACAGACAGGCATATGACTTACCATGACATTCGAACATCCTCAGCCATAGGCATGAGTCAAACACAATGAATCGTAAACAAACATTTGGGTATAAAAAAGCCGTGCTCATGGTAGATCCCACACAATTTGACTGGCGCTCAAAAAATAAACCGCGTCACTTGGTGCAATGCCGTGCTAACTGATTCCAGGAAAGAACGTCAAATTTTGGTGTAGGACATAGTAACAGGTGACGAAATATGGATTTACAAAACAAAGTAGCGATCGACCGTATACCGATTCGAGTATCGAGATGAGCCAAAACCGACCAGTGTCATGCGAGCGAAATGCCTTAACTAGGAAGATTGCTGAAAAAAAACTGGACACGTGGCTACTGTTGCTTTGGAGAATTATCGTACCCTGAATAGTGATTGGTACACGACCATTTGTTTGCCGGAAGTTATTGACAAACTCCGTAGGAATAACCGTAAACATCGTATGATCTTGCTACAAGACAATATCAATTCTTAGGTCAAACAGACAAACAAATCTTTGAAGGAGAAAAACGTAGAACTTATGAGAAATCCTGCTCACAGTTCCGACCTGACACCTTTTGATTTTTTGTTCGCATAATTTAAAAACAAATTACGCGGTCAACGATGTTCATCATCAGAAGAGGCTGTCGAAGAGTATAAAAAACATGTTTCCGAGGTCACCAAGGAGGAGTGGCATAAATGCTTTGAAAATTGATACATTTGTATGAAAAAGTGCATTTATGCAAACGAAAAATATTATGAGAAACAATAAATTTATTTTTGACATTTATTTTCATACATTCCAGAAAAATTTAGTGCGCCCTACGCATAACATTTGTTGTATTTGAAAAAACTGCGTCGAATATCATAAAAAAACAAAAAAAAAAACATAATCTAACGATACGTGCAATTCCTATCAATTTGAAAATTTCCAAAAGTTCAAACTTCATCGAAATTGGTTGGTCTGATCGAAAGATAAAGTCAACGAAACATACGCAAAAAATGTATTTTTCAAAATAACTTGTAAAGTTCTTGTTGAATCGATGTTTCGTATCGGTCAACTTTTTGATAAAAGATACGTCGAATGCCGAAAAGCAGAACAAAATCAAACAACATATTTTCAATAAATAAACATTCATAACATAATCCCGTTTGGGTATGATCCATACCCAAAAAAGTAGAAACACAAATTCAAGGTCATTTTTATTTACATTTAATTATAAAGTAATGTAATTTAAATATAATATTTAGTTATATAATAGTATATGTCCCATTTTGTTTAACAATTTGAAAAAAAAAATGGAAAACGGTTGACCCTAAAGGCCATCCCTGCAACTTCGCGCTAACTTCAACCTCGAAGCTACAGTAATGTAGTTTGTTGCGACGTCTTTGAGCTTTTCAAGCTCAAAAAATACGGTTAATATGTTATCTTGAGCTTTTCGAGTTCAAAAGTCTGGTATATATTAAACAAAGTAATTTTTTACACAAATTGTTCGATTTTAAGTTGTTTTAAGTTGTTGGCATTTAACGTTTGAATTTTTTTAGCTCTCTTAAGCGAAAGTTATTTTAAAAAACTTTCTTAACGAAATTCGAAAATGATTTGACAATAATTTTTCTCAAACAAATTAACCATGCCTGATTTGTTTATTAGTGATTGATTCAATCGTTTGAGGTTTTAAATAAATGAATTATTGAAATCGATCCGTATGGTCATATGAAAGTTCTCGATAAAAAATCGATAAGTCTCAAAATTTCAAAGTTCTGTTGAAAAAAAACTTTTCTTTTTAATTTTTAAAATGCCACAACTTTGGAACGCGTTGATCGATTTCAATTGTTCAAGATGGCAGTTTCTTGAAGCCTAAAAATGTTACACTAAGAGCAAAATCGATTAGTCGTAAAGTTTCTAAGTTATTCTAAAAAAACGCTCGTTTTTTAGTTTTTTCGATCTTTTTCGTTCACGATATCTCACGAACGAATCAACCGATTTTGATTTCTAAAACGGCATTCGACGTCATTTTTTGAGGTTAAGAGCTGATTAGGTTATAGATTTGATCTGTGCAATAGCCGAAAATTTATTCTCAAAAAAAACATCGTTTTTGAATTGTTTTTTCCGATTTTTTTGAAATTTCTCGGTATCGACTGGTTCGAATCAGCTTAAATTTACAGGAAGTCCAAGTTCAATGGAACCCTTTCGAATGCCACAATTCTCGTTTCGATCGGTTAAGCCGTTCAAAAGTTATAAGAAGTTTAAGAAGAAAAACAGAGTAAAACCAATAAACTTGGCGATTTTCTAAAATTTTTAATTTTCTTAGCGGAAAGTTAAAAACCTTTTCAACCACAAGTTGTAACCTTTATTAATGCCACGTATACTGACCTTATCATTAACCGTGTCTAACAATTACACATTTCACTTAGAGGATTCATAAACGAACGAATCAAATCATCGTGGTCATAGTCCGTCATATCAAGAGATCTGCATGCCACATTCCTTTTGTACAAAAAACATAACAGATTTAAAATAGCATAAAGTCTGTGACGTTACCTGTGAATCAATACAATTGTTATTACACAAATTCTACTACGTAGCTTCGGCCAGGCAATAAAATCAAGGAACCGCTGTTCTTTCTTCGTACATATATTTACAGTTATTGCGTACGAAATTATATTTATGTAGCAAAAGATCGTACCCTAAGGGGGCCGGGGAGGGCAGCTCCCCCCGCCCGCAGCTCGCCCGCCCCGGGACGCCGGTGCCTGGGTACGGATAGGTGTTTCCCTTAAATTGCACACTACACGCACCTAATGTTTCTTGCAGATGTCTCATGTTTTCGTATAGTTTGTCGAGTGCGGAAAAGCAAGCGGCTTCAGCTATTGACATGTTCCATAAAGCCCAATAATTTTTTTTTTGCATGTTTTTTTACACTTTTTTTAACATAACGGGTTATTTTTGAATTTGTTAATGATTTAAGAAAAATAATATAATACAAATAACAATTTGTTTATAATAAATTGTTAAGAAGATAAACAATGACATTGTTGATTAAAAAAAAAATGATATTATATTGAGTTATTATACTGACGATGACGATTACAACAAAAAATATTTCTTGATTAATTATTTAAATATTTGATAAATAAAAAAAAGCGATTATAAACAATTAAATTTCTTTAAGATTTTTTTTAAATACCCTAGCTTAAGATTTTTCAATTTCTTTTATATTATTTTGTTGAAACACTTATTTTCTAATTAAACTACATCCTACTAATGAAATGCAGTTTTTGGAAAAAAATGTATCTCGTCTCATTTTTTTAGTATAACTTCTTTTTTACCTACCCGCATTGTCAATCTGCATTCTATTTTCCGTTTTCTTGTGTTTTTATAAACTAAAGTGGTTTTGTTTTCGTTACATCTGTGGACAGTTTATATTTGCAAATAAAGGAACACCAACAACAGAATGTCTTAAAACAAACTCAAAATATTTGCATTATTTTGGATACTCAGTGAGTAATCAAGATAAAAAGTGGATCCCCGCGTTTTTTGTGAAAGTTCTAGGCCTACTGTTGTATACTGGGATTCGGTAAATAAACAATATATTCAATTTAGATCACCGGTGCTATGGAGAGAACCCTCAAATCACTATCATTGTTATTTTTGTACGACAAAAACTAAAGGCTTTAATTCAAAAAATAAACATTAAATTCAATAACCTGACATTCCATTAGTCTTACGATACTACATTTAGAGACTCTGCCACATCCCGTAAGTACAGGTATGTCAAGTGCGAGTTGCCAAGATAATGAAGATCCGTTTTCAGAGGATGAAAGTGATGATGAGTTCGTAATTGAAGCTGATAAAACGTCACATTCAATCAACCAATATGAATGAAATGACCTTGTACGAGACTTGCAACTATCTAGACCTGAGGCAGAAATTTTTGCCTCTCGTCTGAAACAGTGGAACTTATTGACACCAAGTGCTAAAATAACTTATTACCGAAAACGAAGTCAAGTTCTCAGAAGTTATTTCACCAAAAAAGATCATTTTTGTTTTCGCCATTAAACTCCGGGGCATTTTAATGCGATAAATCAAAATTATGATGCAAATGTTTATTTATCGATGCATCTAAATATAGCTTGAAAGCTGTATTACTATATAATGGCAACATAAAATCATCTTTACCCATTGATCACGCTGTAAACAGTGAAGAAAACTATCAAATAATGTTTGTTTTAATGAAAACGATAGATATGAACAGCACAACTGGAAAATATGTGGTTATCTAAAAGTAGTTGGTATGTTACTAGGATTACAAGGCGGGTATGCCAAATATTCATGTTTTCTGTGCTTGTGGGATAGTCGAGCTAAAGAATATCGTTACATAAAAAAATTCGCCTGTCATAAATTAATAAATTCCAGGAAAAATGATTTGTAAAACACAAATCTTTAATAATTTCGAAAAATACACTTTTACCACCATTACACATTAAATTTGGTCTGATAAAAAAATTTGTCAAAGCCATGGACAAAAACAGTGCAACTTTTAAATACCTATAAAAAAAAATCTAAATATTTCAAACGCAAAACTAAAAGAAGAAATTTTTATCGTTCCACAGATACGTAAACTAATGCAAGATAAGTAATTTAAAAACCTTTGTCTACAAATGAAAAAAATGCTTGGGATTCCTTCAAAATTGTCGTCAATGGATTCTTGGGCAATCGTAAAGATGAAAATTATAAAAAAAGATATTACCGATTTATTAAAAAATTATATAGTGGATGCAAAGATGTCTCTGAAGATACATTTTTCTTCATTTATAGTACATCTGGACTTTTCCTCTGAAAACTTGAAAACACCGTGAGTGCCGAGCAGGGCGAGCGTATTCACCAAGACCTTAAAATTTTTGAACTATTTTAAGAGAAACTGGCGATGAAAATTATAAAAAGTAGAGTAAAGTCAATCATTTTTGTGTGTGCATGCGTGCGTGTGTACGTATAAGAACTACAATGAGCATAAAATTTATAGGTAAATTATTGAAACTTTTATGTCGCCTTCTATGAAAACAGAAATCCGACAACAATTAGTCAATTAACAATTGTATATTTTTTTCGAAAAATCGACTTATTTTTTTTTTTTTCTTATTAGCTGTAGTCTTACAAGTATCCAGATGTCACTATAATTTATTCAATTTTAAAAATTAATATTTACTACTATAAAAAAACATAATTTTTGTGTGATATTAGCGGCGGAGCGCTCACATTAACGGCCGAGCGGAAGCCAATTATCAGCGTTAAATTAAAATTATAAATAAGGGAGATAGAGTTCCGGGAGTTGGATTTTTTTATTGGAAATTTTCTCTTCTTTAAGAAGAACATTTTTTTAATTTTCATTATCTTAAAGTTTTTGAGTTACTGCCAAAAAACGAAGTCCCCTTTTTCCTTTGTTCTTTTTTGTTTACAATAGAAATTTTTGTTTGTGGAACAATAAAAAAATACGTCTCAGAATTGCATCCCGAATAGAATGAGCTATGGCCCATATTTTTAAGAGCCTTTAACTATTTTTCGCTGAAAACTCACTTCTCAACTAGATTACAAGCACAATCGGGAAAAAGAAAATATGATACACGTTATCGTATCGCTTTGGGATATCTAAATATATATTAATAAATAGTCCTCGGAATTATCACTTTTTTCACTGCTTAAGGATACTAACGAAAATTGATAAAGTACATACGATGAATCGTGCAAATTAGAAAATGTGATAAACAGTTGTGACGGAAAATGGATGTTATCCGTTAAAATAAACCAGTCCGTCTGTTCGGATTGATTCTGTTTCTTAGACAAAACTGAGTTAATGTTTAAAAACTATTTATTATTCAATATTAAAAACTTATTATTCGCAGTGATTTGTGATTGCAAAGTGTTTGCAGCAAGTAAATAATAAGTTATTTAGAGAAACTATAAGTAACCAATTTTTAATAGTGACCATCAGTGCAAATGAAAGTTAAAAGAAAAAGAAAATAATTAAACAAATTGAAATCATGCATTCCATTTCAGCGATCATCCTAATAGAAAAATGTGTTAGTAGCAAGTTAAAAAAATTAAAAAAAAAACCGGTACATTTTTAAAAAGTTGAACGGTGTCCACCAAATCAATATAAACGAAATCTATTCGGCCGGAGCAATTCTTAGATTTTAACTAAATTAAATCCAAAATACTATTAATTTCTGTTTGAGTTATTGTAAATAACCTATTTTAATGTTCTAAGTTTATTACCAAACGAAATGCATTTGTTTCGAATCGTAATCCGAAATCGCACTTAAAATTTTGGAGCCACTTCACCGATTCCCAATTAAAAACTACAAACAAATGTAGCATCGATTTTTTTTATTAGACGTTTGTTATCTATTCATTCATTGAATTATTGTAGACCGCACCGCGCATGCGCTGTACGTACGATCGTCGCCGCCTTATCTCATCGGTTAAACAACATGTAACTTAAGGTTGGTAAGTTTTTCACGTAAATCCCCGTCCGCAATTATTTTTTCTACAGCTATGAAGCCTTAAACAGAAATGTGTAGGCTTATTCGAAAGGCATATTACGCGTGATTACAGTGAATGGGTGGATATAAAAAAAAAACCGTGTGTGAACGCGCTATTCAAGTCTTCTATTGCTCGCCCCACTTCCACCTCGGCTAGGGACGTTGATTTTTTTACGTTCGAAATACTTGGTTGTGCGTATGACATTTTAATGTTGTCTAATGATTTCCAAAATGGTTTATTTTACAAGCTTTTATATATTTAGTTTCACTTGTCTATCTGTAATCAAATGTCGCAAGTTAAATTTGATCCACTGCCCGGTTTTCGATAGCGCTGAAATTTTCCATATATATGTATATCGTGAGACAATGCAATATTATGATGACATGGAGGTGATCTGATGATGGGGCTGGGAGGTAGCCATACGATTTCCGTAATAAAACGACGCAATCTCATCGAATGTGGGCTCGTTTGATTCGTTTTCACGAGTACTTTGGTTCTAAATAGTAACCAGGGTTTGATAAAGCTGGAAGACGGCCACAGGATCTCCCTAATAAAACGACGTAACCACATCAAGTTTGGCCTAGCGTGATTTGTCTTTATTAGTACTTTGGTACTAGATGATATCCATATGCAACCCCATCAAATTTGGGAAAATAAGTTCACTCCAGTTGTTGAGTCTAAATTCTGTTTGATTAGATGGATGACCGAATGCCAAGGTGAGCACATGGTATGAGGGTGTATGAACATGTCATATCGCTAACGTTGCGCCTCAGGGTACCAGGGCGAACCCTGTTGTACTGAAGCCCTTATCCCTCTTCAATGCACCTCTGGGGGATGCAGCGTTTATGTCCTATACTCGTGGGAATAACATGATTAATAAAAATAAAGAAAAAAAAATGTTTTAAACAAGCTTTTATTACTTGTTAATAAAAAGTACTAAAAATTTAAAAATAATTTCATTCTGATAAGAAATATACCATTTTATTGGTATACTATATTTTTTTTTAAATAAAAGCGTGTTACATTTTGACGACAAGAGAAATAAATAAGATTTATATATGTATATATATGTATGCATTGTACTGAAATTGAGATGCTTGCCCATACCGACTGATGATAAGTTTATAGTATAGAAATCTGAAGATTGTGGATAGCTGTAAAACTAAAAAAAAAGATTTTGTGCAAAATCATTTGCGTTGAAATTCTTAAGGAAACTCTATTATTACTTCTTTCAGATACATATGGTTCAACAATGAACTGGTGAAGAGGACGCTAAAATTAACCTCAAAAAGGAATCTTTAAACAGTGCATGTTACCAGTGATGATGTACAGATGCCAGATGTGGTCTTTTGCCGTTGATCTCGTAAACAAACTCACTCGACGCTGCGTTGAAAAAAGCCATGTTCGGGGTTTCTCCGCGTGATAAAATCCGAAATAAGGTGATCCGCAAAAGATCCAGAATCACCGTCGAAGCGGCAGTGGACGGACCGCATGGCCGAAGTCAGTCATAAGCGAAACGAAACCGAAGCAAAGCCAAACAGGAACGATAACGGCCGAAGAAGAAGGGTTAATTGACGTCCACGAACCGGAAGTCGCGGGTGGGATGGCCTCCTACGGAATACGAACTTGGGCATTGCATAATTTGCAAGCGAATCAGGCGCAGCAGAGTTGAGTGCGTTGTATTGCAAAGCTAATGAAGATCTAATAAAGCGCCTATGGCTACCAGTGGACATCGAATGATCCCACAGCTGAAACGACAATAACAAATATTTCCTTTTTGTTGATTTCGAATACTAAATATGATTGATTTCATAAATATATTTTGGTTTTATATTTATTTAATCCTCCGAAAGTCAAATTTACCGATTCAATTTTTTTTCGTTATCTAATAATTAAACCTAGTTTTCGATTTTTTTTTTCTTTTTTCCGCTTTACTCGAGCCTGAAAAGTGATTAATTTAATCTTTCGACGTCGAGTGCAAAGTCAAGCTAGACGATAAAAAAGAAATCGGTAAAAGATTTAAGGGTTCAAAACTAAAATGCCTAAATTAATAATTGCTAGAGCAGGTGAGAGCTAAATTGTGATTTAGCGTCGAGCGACGAGGCTGTCCGTTAAGAGCGACCCTCCTGTACCAGCAGTATCATTAGCACAGATCATTAGTTATTTTTTATCAATTCAATTTTGTCAATTCAATAGAAAATCAAACAAAACTAGTTGTACACAATACTGAGATACTAATATTGATCTTGCACTTCGGCGTAAGAATATGCTTGGATATGACTATTCAAAGTGCCTTTTACGTTTTAACGCTATTAATAAGTTAAATTATATTTAATCTAAAGACACGATATTAAAATTTTCTTTCCTAGGGGGCAATTCGGATATTAATAGTTATTTATTAAATTAATTTATCTCGATAGTTACACAACATAACTACAAGATTACAAACTAGCTTATACAAAGTTGAATTGGTATTTAAAGCATGAATCCATGATAAGATTTTAATATTAATAGGAAATATTGAAGAAATTGCGCTTTTTAGGGTTCCGTTGTCAACTTGAAACCCTTAGAGTTTCGCCATGTCAATTCGTCCGTTTGTCTGTCTGTCTGGGCGCGGCCTAGCTCAGACTTTCAGTACTTAAAATCTGTAATTTGATATGGGTGCACATATTAATCACGTCGAAAAAGGGGTAAAATTAAATCTTTAAAATTTTTTTTTGTAGAACTCTCCTACACGAAAATTGGAGTGATTTTTTTTCTCGTCTATCCCATGTTATGGGGCATCAGTGGACAGATCATTCAAATTATTATTCTTTAATATGTGAGAAAATTCGAAACAATAGGATATATAACAAGGTTAAAAGGAAAACTATCACAGTTAAGTAGGCTTTACGAGTTAATAAGTAACAGTCGACCAACTTTGTGCTTGGAGAAGCAAAAAGTAAAATTACGTACATGACGTTGATGGTTGTGTAAAACGGGTAGTAAATATAACTTTATGAAAATTGTGGAAATATTAAATAACATACTTAACACCCGTCCTATGTGGGCCTGTTTTAGGTCTTATTAGCTGTTAAACCGTAAACTCAATTAATAGGTTCATGGTATTAAATAACAAGCCCCTTCTAAGTATGCATCTTGTGATGAACAACTACGGAACTCTATATTGTGCGTGGCCCGACACGCACTTGGCTGGTTCTTAAATGAAGATATTGATATATTATTACCGAATTATCAAATTTCAACACATTTCATTTCAATATGATACCTATTTGTAAACACTGATAATAATTTTTCCTTGTTGATGCTTTTCTTATCTAATCCGTTATTTAATATTGATTTTACCGCATGTCGAGTGGGCGTTGCACACGTGTGCAATACCTCATCGATATGTAGGCAAGTACTTGTGCATACATAACGGATCACCGACAAGGCGTACAATGTTACATTTAACCTGTCAAGTTTAAGCACAAAACGGTTAGAACCTCCAGTGTATCACCTAAAATGTATTTAAAAAATAAACAGGAGCATTCAGTCGCATATTGGTTCATGTCTGATGAAAAAAATAAAAACAGTGTTTTTTCATTCATTTACAATGTAGAACAAAAGTACAAGATTTCTCTTTTAAATACTTTCAATAGATCCTAAGCCTATTTAAAATTTCAACCTTTGGAACACAAAACAATGACGTCTTATATTATAGACAGAATAAAATATGTTTGGAATAAAATTAAATTTTACTTAATATTAAATCTAATTGAGAATGCTATATCTATACTTATTTCCAAACATCCTTCAATTCTCGGCACTCCCTATGTAATGTGCCACAATATTGATATCTATACCTCGTATCACACCTATTCTAAGAACCTGCCGATTTTTAAGTGACACTCCCTTAGGTACGTTAGTAATTTCGTGCTATGACGTCACAGTGAAACGCTCTAGTGACACGGCCGGGTCCGCTCGGCTCTTTTCGGCTCGGCCCAGCGGGGCCGTGTTCCACGCGTTCACACAGCTGATTGGAGCTGTTGGCAAGTATTATAGATACGCTGTTATTATTCACTGTAAAAATGAAGAATTCACGTAAAATACATGCAATAAATGGAATATAGTGCCGAAAATGACGATTATATGAGTGATTTTTAATAGTTAGTGAACACGATGCATCACAAGTCAATGGTAAATTGATAATTCAAATTTGACTGAATGTTACTGCAATCTTTTATGCAATATTTTTTTATTAAAATCGATCCCAATGCCTGTAACTCATTTTGTTGAAGCTGACAATGAATTTTCCTTTGGATAGTGGCATTTATTGATCTCAAATAGAGAATAGTGACAAAAACTTGCTTTCTTCTGCCCATGTGGATAAAAGTTATGTGCGCGTGACAGAGGCGGAATGTACGAGAGATCATTGTGATAAAAACAACAAACAAACATTGTCCCGGGTTAGTAATTAAATTGTGTTTTCATTTTGATTTTTTCGTTTTTAATATTAGTTGGCCATGAAAACAATCTTGGTTACCATGAATTAATAATACCCTAAACTCTATTCTTGGATATTTAGCTAAAGAAATTTCACTTCACATCGTGTGTTCCACACACTGTTTTTTTTTGTCGCTTGCACATCTATACATATGTATAATAAAATCATCGACTTTCTAGGTCTGTACATTAACGATTTTTGCAACAAAGTAACTGGAAGATATAAGAAATTAGTGATAAAATGTAAAAAAAAGTAAGATTTTTGTATATTTATCACGTTGTTGTTGCACGCTGCACATCAAAACCACTTTCTCAAAAATCTAATTACTGAAAAATATAAGCTTTATACTGAATAACATTTACTGCAGGACATAGTGGTGCATTCATTTGTATAATTGTTTGCAGTCCTAATTATTTTTTTACTATATCAAGGAGGTTTTTCTTATTTGTTTAAACATTCTGAATCACTGAATGATTGAAAATAATAGTGGATTATAACTTTACCAAAGAATACATTTTAATAGGAAAAAACCTTAATTTTCAGCTATTTTTGGATTTTAAAAAATTATAGCAATTAAAAACAGAGATATGGTAATGGTGCAAGGACCTTTTTTTGTTCAAAATAGCTCATAGATTATAAAAAAAAGGTATTTTGCTCCAGAAGAAAATATATCTTTGTAACTCTATTTGTTATAATTAATTTAAACAATAACATCAACAGATATTGACTATTATGCTCCACTTTTATAATCAAAAGAACCTTCCTAACAAAATAAAAAAAAAAAAACTCTGGTTGGTGGTATCCTTGATACAGCTATTAGTTTTATGTGGATAAACCACGATTTATTTCTCCAAAACAACTGGGAATTAATGCAATGCTAAGGCATAATTGGATACAAAAATAATATAAACATTTCTACACGCCTCCAGAACACAAAAACATTTGTTTATTTAACTCATTACCTCATGAAACATATTGGATACGCTGTGTCAAATCACGTTCACGCGCTAGGGAATTGTCGATATAATAGATCTGATACTTACTCACTTCCTTCGCTTGTGCACCAACAGATTGTGTTAGTGCATAAGCTGTTGGTAAAAAAATGACTCCTATTACAAATGAAAACATAGAGATATCCACGTGAAAAAATTAAGACAGTAAACAATTTTGCAGACAAACGCGCCAGTATGATCTGTACTAATTGTTTATTTCATCAAAAAGTGACAAACAGAATCAAAAAATATTCCATTGCTAAATTTAGTTAGAAACTCCATAGTACACGTCACTGGGCTACCTCGCGCGTGCGCGGTGTTGCGGAAAGATGGTGCCTGATATAAGTGAGCCAGCAACCATAATGTGGGAAATGTATGAGGGTAGATGTTGCCGTTCGTCGTGCACATACAAATTTTCGCGTGACTTCAATCTACTGAATGCACCTGGTTATCCGTCACAATATTAAATGAAAAGTCAGTCTTTCCAAATTCTTTTAAGAAATTTAATTCTAAATTATGTAACAAGACCAGGTTGAAAGTCAAGAGTTTACAAACCATATGTTATTGAAGCAGAGATTACAACAGGTTGTGACACAGAAGATAGCATTTTCAAATCCCAAATTTTTCTAATTTTTAATAATTCCCCATTGCTTTTGAATGTATACAGTTTCACCATAAAAAAGCACAAGGACAAATTTTCTCAATAGCAAGCATAGACCTAAGTGAGATTTACTTTTTGCAGTCAGCTAGCTATACATGGCTATTTTTCACATTAATAATGCAAATAATTTATATGCACATATTCCTACAAATTTGACTTCTAATATATTTTATAAAAAAGTTTTAATGTGAATTATACATTAAATAGGCATTAACTGTGGTTTTATTAACAAAGGTCATAAACAATCCAGCCTATAACCTAACCAATTAACAAACAGCATAACAATTGTGTAATTTTTATTATCAATTCATACTAACAAACAGACAGGGTTTTATAAATAAAAGATAACTGTGATAAAAATGGGAAGATTTAATAATAAAGGTGTAAAGTTTTAGTGTTAAAAATATATAATTATGTATGATACGGAATTTTATCATAGATGAAGAAGCTTAATTATCGTTAAAGATTACAATGAACTAATAGTGTTATATTTCTTATTAGAGTTAATTTATTTACAACTTTTTAGTTCATTTTATTAACAAATAATAAAGACATGTTTTTTTAAAAAAGGTTTTTTTTTCTTTATTTTTTTTTTAAACTTTTTAATATTTTTAATTCGAGTTTTTTCTTCTCTCTTGTGTATGTATTCTATCGGTATCTTGGCTATTTGTGTGTTGTCTTAATGATTCGTTTTCTCTATGTTTAGCTACTGCCAACCTTATTTTTTCTAAGCGTTGCTGCTTATGGACATCACTCTCATTAGCGAAATGGCGAAATTGAATTGACAAGAAAAGATTTCTTTTGTCAATTCAATTTCACCTTCTCTAAACGTTTTTTGCTTTGTGTAGAAGTTTCTTTTTTTTTGTTCATGTTGTTCCCACAAATATAGGACAATAACGGTCCATCCCCCCAGAGGTCCATTGAAGAGGGATAAGGGCTTCAGTACAACAGTGTTCGCCCTGGTACCCTGAGGAGCAACGTTAGCGATACAAAATGTTTATACACCCTCATACCATTAGGCCCTCGGCATGTGCTCGCCTTGGCATTGGGTCATCAATCTAATCAATCAGACATAATCCTATTCATAACAAATGGAACAAACTTTTTTTCCCAAATTTGTTTAAGTTGCATATTCACACCAACCAAGATACTTGTCAAGACGAATCAAACGAGCCCAAACTTGATGGGGTTGCATCGTTTAATTACGGAGTTCCTATGGCCACCTTCCAGCTCCATCATTAGACCCGGGTTACCATACTACAAAGTACTCGTCAAGACGAATTAAACGAGCACAAACTCGATAAGGTTACATAGTTTAATTACGGAGTTTCTATGGCCACCTTCCAGCTCCATCATCAGATCAGCTCTATGTCATAATAATATTGAATTGTCATCTGATTTGTACATGCATGCAAAATTTCAGCTCAATTGGAAATCGGGAAGTTGATCAAATTTAACTTGCAAGATTTGATTACGGACTGACAGACAACGGGACAGGTGAAAGTAAACAAAAGCTTGTAACAATAAGAAACACGTACTATAAAAAAAAACAAAGATTTAAAAAAATATATATGTCTGTTCACACACATCTGTAAATTACTAAATGGATTTTATAATTTACTCTTACTTATTTATTAAATAAGGAGAAGAGTAGTGGGGTTGTTTCAAGTATAAATTTTTTTTCACACTTACTACACTACACTAACCCAGAGTAATACAACCTATATTTTATTTTGATACTAGCATTTGCCCTGACTTCATAGGAATTAGAACTGTGAGCGGTATAAAAATTAAAAGCGGGACGGGGTGCTGAATCCAGAGCCAGGACCATGACCAAAGAGATTGGAAATTAAATCCAGTGTCCAGGTAAGAATCAAGAGCGTGACTAGAATCAAAATCAAGAACGGTACTGGGACTAGAATTAAAATCTGGAACAAAATTGGGATTGACAGCAAGGTCTTTTCATATAAAAGATGAAAGAACACATTCTACATCCACACAAAGCTGCAGGCAGATAGCTAATTCAAAATAATTATAAATTTCTAACTTATGTATTTTATACAATATTATGAACTTTGGTAAAATATGGATTGGGCAAAGTTAATGACATAAATTAAGAAAATTTCTTTATTCTGAAAAAAAATTGCAGGAAGATAATCTTACCCATTCATACTAACCAATGTAAGTATTAAGATATACTATTATATCACCTAGCATATGTAAGCATAGAAATGTTTCATTACCATAACATAACGTAAATTTTTCAAAAAATATATTTACTTGATTTCACTAAATCATCAATGATCAAAGATCTGTTAATTATACAAGTTAATTGCAATGACTTAATTCTGTTTTATATGTAAATTATTAAAGTGATATCCATGGTGGGTATACTCATAATGGAGCAGCCTACAGTAATGTGTGATGTGTTCAAGTGAACAAGACAGGGGTCCTGTCAATAATAATGAAGTGCTTAATATGGTATAGTTTCCTTTTTATAAATATAGAATAAATAACCACATCTATCACATAACTAAAAATTTTATTTAGAATTTTTTTGATTATATTGTCTCAGGAAACACCACTTTAAAATGTGATAAAAAGCATAAATTAATGAGTTTATGCCTAATGCAAAAGCTATTGGAAAATTTTAACATACGTTAAAGATTTTTATGCATAATTTCAAGTAATATGTTAAATATTGCTTGAAAGCTTGGACTGCTTAAGAAAGCATGATAGTACTTCAAATCAGATCATTGCCTTATACTTTATTAGGCATAAATCCGACCACATCTAAAGCACTATGGGATGCAGCACCTTGATACCAACTGTACCTCTAGACCACACCTTTAATCATTGACAACACTCTTATATCCGATCAGCTCGACCTGTTGGCCTGGCAAAAAAAGACATAGCATCTTTGTGCATATTATATAGGCTATACTATGGGGGGTAGTCTGAAAAACTGTAATCATCACCATCTAGAGAGCTGGCATTCGACCGTAGTCATACATTCCGTGCATATGATGGTGGTATGCATATCTATCATCAGCAGTATTTCCAGTGAACTATGGCTGGTAGATTTTCAAGAAAAGAGCTTAATGTTTCTCAAAAGGCTAGCAACGCATTAACAACACTCCTGAGATTGCGGGTACCAATAGATGGTGATAATCACTCTCTGGTGGTTCATATTCCATTTGCCAATTATATTTTAAAAATAACTGCATTTAAAATCACACTGTTATTTTTTAACAAAAAGGGACAACATACAAATATAATAATTGTTTTAAAAAGATAGTATGGAGAGTGGTATTTTAACAAATTAAAGAACTGTACATCATAAAATTTTTGTCATACAGAACTATAAATCTATAAACAAAACTGTAGTTCTATAACATGTCATATTTGGTTTAAGTGAAATATCACAAACTTTTTTAATACTGTGAACATCAAAATAAAGAATATAAAACAGTACATGTGATCAATGCAAGTCAAAAATTGAAAACATATCTTAGTTTCAAATGCAATCTAAAACACTAACACTTATTGAATTCTATATTTATATGGTACAGGTGTGTAAATTGTATCTAAAATTTATTGCTTATAATTGAAAAAAACTTACTGAACAGTTGCATTGGCAATACTTCGACCAACTGCATCTGTAGAGAAAGAAAGAACACAAGATGCAACTGCATCTTGATTCTCTCTTGAAGCCCAGTTCAGACCCAAGGAATCCAAATTCTTCCGGACTATCACATCTAAATCTAAATATGTCCCACCCCATTTATGCAACACTAAATAACGAAGCACATCTGATGTATGTGATACTGGCCATTTTGATTTATTTAAATATCCATCATACACAAGTCCTTCTAACACTGTACCTTCAACAAACTTCCAAAAGTGTATTCGTGCAAATTCAACATTATCAAATATTTTAAGATTACTTATCGGACCTTTTTGGAAAGTTTTTTGAGCTATCGGTGCTAAGAACAAAATGTACACAGTCCGATTTGGATGAACACGAGCAACTGATTCTACTGAACATGCCTGTCTTGGATTTAAGTCACCTTTACAAGAAGTTTCAATGAAATATATGGAACGCGCTGATGGATTTAGATCCTCAGCTGCTGGTAGATTGTCAATCTTTTCACTTTTATAGCAAGATATATTATCTGCAGTTTTCATAGTTTCATATATTGGCATACCCTCATTCAACAATAAAACATAAACAATCATTGACAAAATCATTAAAATAACGAATAACAAAGCTACTTTAAACCGAAATAACTTGCGAATAAATCGACACATTGTCATTTCTAACAATTATAATTAATTAATAAAACACTTTTTAATGAATGTAATCCTATACCCAACATTTAACTGTTTACGAACACTCATAAATATTTACACATTAGCACGTAACAAACACAGTAAAAGTAACCGGTTATACGTCCACTCATTGCGGCAGTCGTATTAGTACTAGTAGCAAAGTAGCTGAGAAAATAATATATTGATATAAAGACTTACCATTTTTTTCCTTTAGACAGATTGTTGTTTTCGTTTATCATCTTCAGTATCGTCGACAAAAAGGAACCCGGCGCATTGCAACATTTCTTCCAGCTTCGATTTGTTTAAGTATCAATATAGCATCGGTGCTAATGAAGGACACGACCAAGAGAAAAATGACTATACGAACCAAAGACCAATAACTAAAAGTAAATATCAGATAAAAATAATAGAACAAATGCATTTTTATCGGTAGACGATTTGATCAGCGTTGATATCTAGCCAAAAAAAATCTTTTACACCTAAAAGACTCAAAAAATTCTAACAAAAGCCCTGGCACATCAACAAGCTTCAATGTACTGTCAATTTCAATAATCAATACCATTATGGATTTTACGATTTCAAATGTAAAGGTGGCACACACTAGGATGTGATCCGTAACCATAGACAAAACCTTTAAAAACTAAATAAAACTTATTCTTATCACTTCGTTAAGAGAAATAAGATGGTTTATGCTATCTAAAGCGAATGACGTGTCAAATACCTCCGTTGGTACAAAACCGCATATGAGTCAAAATAAACGAAAATGTTGACATAATGTACTCCAAAAAGTCTTAAAATATATTTTTTTTCCTGAAATAATATAAAAATATAGATATTTACATCATGAACAGAAAAAATCTGACAGATCGACTGACTTAGCAACGCTCAGCCCAAATCACGAAAGCTATAAAACGCTTGAACTATTAGTTCCTTTTTTATTATTTCAATATATGTATGTGATGACGACATAAGGACATACCGAAGCATCAGTGTTCATGATTTAGGACTGTAATGGTTTCAATAAATTTATACGACAAAAAAGAAGAAACACAGAAAGAAGATTAAATAAAAGAGATTATATTCCTCTTTTATTTAATCTTTTGTAAGTTTAAAGAAGAAAGAACTAAATTTAAAGAAAATTTTCTCATTTTTGATTCAAAGCAAGTAATACTTTCACGTCTCTCTGACAGCCGAGTAGAAATCAGGTTACTAATCCTGTGCGACAGAGTCGATTACCTTTCACTGAAATGCATTTACCAACATGTCATAAAATAACATTCATTCATTCGTAACTGTTTCAATAGCGCATTAGCCAAACATCATCATCATCATCGTTCAACCTTCACCCAGTCGCATTAACTGAAAGGGACAAGTCCCGATACACCGAAGGGAGCGTAATTATATGGAGGAGTGTAGGTTGTAGCTTGGATTAGGAGTGAAGAGAGTGTAGAGCCAGCCGGTATTCGTACAACGTTTAGCCAGAAACTGGATTCGGAATAGGTAATAAATACTTTAGTGTGTTAATAAAAATAGTGGGGAGAGTAAGTTCCTTCTGTTTCTCTTTCGTTCTTCGTTTCCTTTGCTTGATGCAGGTTTTGACGTCCATTTCTGAGAGTTGGAACAGTTCATCTGCAGCGTTTCTAATTTCTACTGTACTCTATGCTAATGTTGTTTATTCTTCTTGATTCCTGTTGTAAAAACTATTCTATTTAAGCGAGTCTCCCAAGTGTAAATTACTTTGTATTGTAGAAGAACTTAAAACAGAGTTGAGTAGATGATGTCGAACTCTTAAACAAATCCTTTCTGGATTTTTCTTCAGTCAATCTTTCATTGTTTACTTTCACAGCTTGGTGAGTTTTTTCTCTCTTGACTCTTAACTCCGTCAAGGAGTTGACAAATTTCATCGATAGTCATTTAAGGTTCCGGTTTCAATAGAACATTAGCCAAACAAAAAAAAAATTAAAAGCGATGTTGCAGCCATACCCAACTCTAAATTTAATAAGCATAGAGTTGGGTATTGCTTTTGGAGTCAATAAAACTAATTAAAGACCAAGAATTAAATACTTTAAAGTTGATAGTTAAATTAATATTGCTTAAAAGGTATCATATACTGAGCTTAGTGTAAGCTATTGATGACGAAGTATAAAGCCACATTGGACATTGGAATACTTATATGTTTTAAAAACACTTAACAAAACACGAATGAAAAAAAATACACACAGTTTAGGCGATACCGATCGTATTTTCCTTTATTCTATTACCAGATCTCAAAGTATTGATGAAGATTATAAGTTAAAATGGAAAACTGATATTTCTAATAAAAAATGAACGTCATATTCCTAATCAAGTAGAAATATGGATATTGTACTCTTCAATACAACCGTAATACAATATTCTCAATCAGTGCGGTAATAGGGGGAGGCGGCAGGGGCGACCTGCACAGGGTGCCACCCATTTAGGGGTAAGACCCGAGTTCACTCGATCGTGAATTGTGGATACTCAAAAAAATACACAACAAAAGAATTTTAACCATACATCAGTCCTTCCACCTATAGAAATTCGTAAAATTGTGCTAGATTGCGTAACTGTTATTTGTATTTTTTAGAGTGACCCTAGGTGCCACCCATGCTAGCTACGCCACTACTCTCAATCATTTCTAACATCTAATAGTTCTTTGCACGCAATGTATTCAAGAACACGAGATCTTGCTGCTC
This sequence comes from Eumeta japonica, assembly GCA_005406025.1. Lineage (NCBI taxonomy): Eukaryota > Metazoa > Arthropoda > Insecta > Lepidoptera > Psychidae > Eumeta > Eumeta japonica. The sequence continues at coordinate 195,044 of BGZK01000686.1, forward strand.
TCACACCGAAGCCTTTTCCAACGTCTACTTCATCGCATTCTATTTCTGACCAATCCGGTTCCGTATTTGACATTTATTTCATGATACCGATGTTCATAAGCTATAAAATATTAAAATAAATTATATTATCTTTTTTTATAAATAAATTAATACACATTACACTCATAACCAAGTATATATACATATGTAATTATCATATAGGTACCCACATATTAGAAAAAAATCTGGGTAGCAGTTGACCTAGCAGACCAGCTCCAAAACTGACCGCATTATTTTGAACAATAATAAGTGGGTCTTCAAGAAAAGAGCATTTTCACATTTAAAAAGCCGGGCGATGCACATGTTGGGGTCGCGGGTCTCCATTGGTAGCGGTACTAAGACTGTGTTGTGTATGTTATTGTGGGAAATGTATATGAATATATAGTATGATCCACTTTCCTGTGTATTACCCCATTCTCTCCTACAACAGATATCCTATTCCTACCCAAGAGGCCCGTAACGCAATCTGCTTCACTGGTCTCTGGGTTGCGAATGTTCATGGGCGGCGGTAACCACCTTCTCTTGGGTGGTTCGCACTTCGAAAATGCTATAAAAACTTATCGCAAGTTATGTGATAGATAACACCACAGTGGCCAATCACAGAACTCTGCACAGAAGCCACCAATATGAAGGTACATATCGATGTACACTATTCCATTTTATTAGCAGACCGTGGCCACATTCAAATTGAAAACTTATCGATCATTCATAAATCTGTTAAAGTATACTTGTTTGAAACCCTATAGGGCGAATGTATGTGATGGAAAGGTCGGCAAGGATCTCTCTAGAAAATCCTATGCAGATCAAATTGGTAGCATATTAAAACAGGGCCAACTTTTAAGCACTTGAAACCGACGAGATTTTATGAAAAGACTGATGGGTGTCAATAAAGCAAAAGAGATATACAAATTATACCATGTGGAAATCTATAGTCTTTGCTTTCAAAATATTAATTAATATATGCAATAATGTTTTGTAATTATGCCTTCTAAAAATTATGGTTAATATTTGCATACATAAATAATTATCTAAGTATAAAAAACTGAACAAAAATAATTAGTCATAATACCTGATTTATACCTGGAACATTAAATTTTTTCATGTACTCACCTGTACCTACCGCTCAAAAGTGACGGCATAAGACGGAATCATTTTCTGATATAGTAGCCACTTTCTAAAAATAATTCATAGTGAATCTCAGGGAAATTATTACCATGTACTTTAATAGAAAGATAAAATCTTTTTTGTTGTTGTCTCCTACATAATACCAGAAGTATCCAGTATTTAAATACTTGAAGTACCTTGGATCCCGTGTGTATCGGAAACAGTAATGATCTAAATCTAATTTATGAAGAACCACCTGATCCATAACCTGCAATCCTCCAAAAAAGACAAAGTGAAGACACGCTATAACCAGTTACATTTCCAAATTACTTACATTTGTACATATTATAGTATTATACTTGAACTATTTCCAGTCAAAATTCTTTAATTTTTTTAGGGTTCCATACCTCAAAATGAAAAAGGAAAAAAAAAGGAAACTAATAGAATCATTTATGTGTCTGTCTGTATGTCACAGACAATTTACTCTGAATCTACTAAACCAATTAAGTTTGCATTTGATGCACGTGTGGACCAAACAAGGACGTGTAACGCAAATAAATGAATTTTAAGACGAAGGTCACTTTTATGGGGAAAATTAGAAAAATAAAAAAAGAACATTTGCAAACTGTACCATGTGACATATCAAATAAGAGCGCTTATTGTGAGGGTCTCGAATATATATATATATATTTACAATATTAAAGTAAATATTTTTAAAGTTATTTAAGGAAATTGATGAAAATTGACCATACCATTTTTTTCGGAAATACTGCAACTAAATTTTGAAAAAATACAGAAAATAATTTTTAACATTTAGATTAGAGGAAAACCAATAAGAACTCTATAGTTTGCTTCCGATAGTCGCCAAATAAGTGAATGTGCGAGTGCATACATAGTGCGTATCAGGTTTTTTTTCCGTTATATTAAGAGTATTTTAAATAGTAGATTATTCTTGAGATTTTTCAAGTAAAAATTAATTAAGATTAATTAATGCTTTATAAAAACGACTTGAATATCCATTATCGTATTTCTACTAGTTTATAAGTTACATTAATTTTTTATTTGACAAAGCAAGTGTTCCGTTCAACTTTGCTATCGTTTGAATATTTAAAAACGTTATAAAATATAGAAAATTTTTTTTTAGTATTTTGATATATGTCGTTTTTGTTACTTTTTTTTAGCTTCAGAAAGAAATATAAAGTTAGTTAGAATTTGTTTATGACAAATTGTTAAGTTAACAAACAATGAAATTATAAATATATTTTTTATTTTATTAACCCATGGCGAAATGCCAATTATTATTTTTAAAGATTTAAAGATTATTTAAGCAATCAAAATATTTAAAAAAATATTATAATAAATAAAAACATTATTTAAAAAAAACATTTTTTTTTAATTATCATTTAGCTATGATAACAAAATAGTAATTTTTTTGTTAATATTAAACTACTCTATTTGTTTATAAACAATTTCTTAACAAATGATATAAAAAAAATTTTCAACGTTACTTAATGCCATCGTTGGATGCAAAAACAGAAATAATATAACATTTGTTTAAAAAAAAAATTTTTTTTTTTCCAACAGGCACATATTCTTTCAAGTATCTAGATGATACCATAGTTTATTCAAACTTTTAATTCATATTTGTTCCTATAAAAAAATTATTCTATGTGGTACGCTGTCTTTAGCAGCAGTGCCCCCACGCCGTAATGGCTGCGCGGAGCCCCATTTTCAGCGTTAAATTAAAATTATTAATAATAGAGGTACAGTTCCGATAGATGGAACTTTTTTTTCAAAAATTTCTTATTTGAGGATATTTTTTTCAAAATATCGTAAATATTAATAGTATTTGATTTATTAATAAAAACTAAATACCTTTTTTTTTGATCTTATATTGTTAATAACAATAGCAATTTTTTAAATGCAGTAAAATCCTCACACTGCATTTTTCCATAGGTCATTCTGAATTCAATGAGCTTATAATTTTACGAGCTTTATCTCTATTTTTCACGTTTTTCTACTTGCTGACCGGACTAAAACGCTTCTATAGATAAGTACTAACTATAATAACTGACTTAGTTTTATGTGAAGTCTCGCTACTTTTTGCAGCGGAAGGACTAAATTAGAGACTTGCGTTTTTATACATTTTATGTTTTTGATGGAATACAATATCTCACGTAATGGTTTCAAATTTCCAAAACACTTAATTGACCTCTAGTGGAAATGCCGGCTTTAGAAGGGTTGATAGCAACTTCTGTGCATGTAGGCAATTTGTCTAGGATTAGAAACAACAATAATAAAATTATATTTTACTGAACAACTCAATAACTTACATTTATTTTTTTATTCAATACGTCTTGAAATCAAATCACAATTGACATTACCAAGTTTTTAACTGAATTCAGAAATCTCCACAAAACCCAGCTATTAAAAAATATAAAAAATACATATGTTCACAAGTTAACACATTTTCAAATAAACACTTCGAATAGAAATATTTAAATGCTATTAGTTACTTATACACATACAACAACTCAATAAACACAATTTTTACAATAAAAGAATTTTTACATAAGCATTCTTGCGTTAAAATAACATCGCAGAATCGCATGTACAGGATAATTTATTTAACGGTGCGCATAATTTTCTACTCGCCATTAACGTTCATAGAAATAATTTACATAAAAAAGAATTTTTATTTTTTACTTCATTTCAACTTTGTCCAATAATTAAAAAAAAACAGTGTTTACGACTTTTCATTACAATCGCGGTGGTGATGACTCGACGTGAATTGTCCGAACGCAGTGATAGCGTCGCGATACGTCGAGTGTGCTATATACATGTAATGTGACCACAATTAACAGTATTTTACGAAAAAATTAATAATCTTTCGATTTTTGAATAAAAAAACACATATTTAACTTTAATGGACAAACAACATGTACTTTCATGCGGACTGTTAAAGAAATTTTGATGTATATAAACATACCTTAAATTATAGATACACCGAAATAAAATATTGTATTTCAAACACTAATATACTTAATGTATACCATAGAGTACCCTATTTTCGCCTTTGAAACGCAACTTCACCTGAAAAACAAACGTGGATATATTATTATTTAACAAAAATGATAACAAAAGTTCAACAAGCTTTAGAACAAGCAATAAAAGCATCAGAGATGTTATCTTTGAAGGGCTATTTAAAGAAAAAAAATCGAAAATAATGAAGATATGTTACAAATATCAATTATACAAATAGCGTCACAATAGGTTGAGGAAATCGCGAATTAGATATTTACATCGTTAATACATTATGTTGGATAAATTTTTGAATAGTGACACAAAACTTTTGAAGTTTTGGAATTCTGTATACATAAAAAGTATGTTTTTACATATGAGATCGATAAATTTTCCAACACCTTGACTTTTCATCATGAAAATAGGCGTATCTAGATGGTTTTTGTATGGAGGTTTTTATGCTATCCTCTTCGCTATAATTTACCACTAGATAGCGCTCCAACGCCTCAAATTCTAGATTTACCCGACCGCTACGAAAATTTGTATGTATAGGAATCTAAATATTGCAAATATTTTTGCACCATCTATTTAACTATAGCCTGTTAATAGGTAGTGCTGTAGCACATCAACTTTATAGATCATTTGACCGATCGCCATGAAAATTATATATATGTAGATATTTGAAGAAGGAGAATGTTTTTTGCACTATCATTTTGCTATAACTTGCCACGTCATACTAACATTTGCCCCAGTTTCGTAAAAATCGGAATTATGATCAATTGGTCTTTGGACACTAGTTTAGAGTAATTAAATAAGTTCAAATTTTAAAATTTTACCTTCAACCTCTGGCGAAATTTGGGTTTCTACGGTATTTATATTAAGGTGTCTCAATACATAATGTCGGTTTTTAATGTTCACTTTATTTATTAAATAATCATACAAATTATGGTCTTAACCAAACGTTCGCCAAGCTCTCGAAGACCTTTGCAAAACCATTCCTGGGACTTAGATGCAAAAAATTGCCACATTGCAATTTCAACATCTCTGATTCAAATTTTGTCTATGGAGGAAATTCACCATGGACCTGAATAAACAATAGTCTGACAATAATACCACCAGACACAAGAATTTCGGTTTAAATCAACCTTTTCACGGATTCAGGTAATTGTCCTTTGTCTAACTACTGTTTTTCTATGTTTGGATTGTTTAAATAATTTCATATTTTATCACATGTGCCCAATGCCTTTAATAAAACGATCATCTTTAAGTAGGGCAAGCAGCCGTTTGCACACTTCATCTCGACATTTCGTTTGAATTTTGTTTAATTCGTGGGACACTATTCAACAAATTTTATAGGTATTACCAAAGGATTTTAAGTGGAGAAGTGTAGTTCTTTAGAAACTCCAAGGAAGTACGATAATTGACGAGTGCTCGTACTGGGTTTGTTTTGTAGTACTTCCTTTGTAGCCTCAATATCTCGTATGAGTCGGTGATGGGAGTGCAAATGATCTACCAGTGTCAAATTTCCACTATTAGAACGACTGTACCAATGCTGTTCTATTCTCTCATTCTTTATACTTTTGTTTCCGATAATGTCTAAATAAAACACGATATTCATATTTATCACACTCCATACGTTTTACAATCAAAACATCTTGCCCCGTCAATTAACACAGTACCATTAAAAAAAAGTAAAACAGTTGTACTCTTCATGGAACTAGAAACTTGTCATAATAAGTTATGAGATGTATAAATAGAAGCATATAAATTTCATTTATGAAAACCGACATTACTTATGAGGCACCCTTAATAAATAAGATAAATATCATGTTCTCTTTTTAATTTTACTAAAATTCCATTGTGGACTTATTAATTAAAAGTATAAAGTATTTATTATCAAGGACATATAAATCATTCTCCGATTTGCTTTGCAAGTAAATTTTTAAAGATCTTATGACTAAAAACTATATACCTAAACAATACTGTTTTATACATATTTAAAATATTTTGATGTCACTATAATTTATTTTACCATATAAAAAATGTCTATTTTCTCAATGCAAGTGAGTAATGCATATTCTATATTGGCATCAAAATAAACTTTGAGACAAATTCCATCCATTCGATATGAAATAAAATGAATTAGTATGTTTCAATACAACCTAATCCAAAGCAATTACCATATGATTACAAAAATATGCAAACGGCTTACTAAAACATTACAAATTTTAAGTAATACCTGTGGTAAGCAACTTTATAAACACTATATAAAAAGAAACCTGTGCAATTCATAACGAACATTATTTATTTAAGTAGTGTTTGTCATTCATGATGTTTGTAGTCCAATGTTATTTGAATAAAAATTTGGATTGGTTTGATGGAAGTAGTTATTGCCGCATTGACAATGAAATACAACTTTAACACACAAACCATTGAATAAAATACGACACAACTACTATATTACAAATATTAATTAATAATCATCAATGTTTTGGTATCCGTGTATACTAAGCTCATATGTTATTGTTGCTATAATATAGTATTATACTCATTACTATTATGATTCATAGAATATTTCTAATTTTACTCAAAGTAAATAATATATGCGTCGGTGAGTTGTTTATGGCGATTTGTGCGAAATTAAAAATACGTAGTACTTTTTTTTGTAATAAATATGTTCCAATTCGTAAAAAAGGAAACCTACTCCAAATCTTATTCTTGTACCTTCTGTTTATTTTTAGAATAAATGAACATATACCTAACTACTCTTTGATATAGTAACAATCAATATATTTGAAGTGTTCAATTGATTTGATGTTTTATATGAGAAATCAAACATAGACGAAAAATATTCCTTAACTACTAGTGATGACTTCTATTAACACATCTAACATTTATTAAAACATTCATCATTTAATCGTTACAATTACTAAATCAATATACTATAAGTGTCATTTATTTCTTTTATTCGTTTTTGTGGCATTTAATAACAGATTGTGTTTGAAAATCAGATATCTAATTCAAACAATAAGTGTTCATTTGTTAATCATTCAATATGTTCAATTTAAAATTTTGTTTCACTGAAGTGCTCTTCAATACCACTTTATCTGCTGTATTGTACTTATTTCAAATGTAATTTAAATAAAGTTGAATCTCAGATAGTACTTTGACATGTTGAAAACAGAATTGTAAGCAGAATTATAAATTAAAACTCACATTAACAATGCTGAAATATTCTAGACCGAATGACATACATTTGCAAATAGCAAAACTGATACAAGCGAAGTCAACTCAATGATGTATCTATATGAGGTAAAGATCAATATTTTACATATTTTTGTAGAAAAAAGATTTTTCACAAAAATATTTAATTGTTTCATTTCTGGGTCAGTGAGTTATGATAGATTTCTAAACATAAGACCAAATTTCATTTTGACAGATGAAATAAATGGGAAAATATGTAACACAGAGAAAGGTAAATAGTATTTATGAACAGACATAATGTAAATTAATAAATCTATCTCATCTACTTATTTTCCAGTTTCATAGAAACCTGATAGGACAAATGCAAATGGCTTTTGTTCAAAGTTTACGGTTATTGCAGAAAACAATATATTTTGGATACTTTTGGAACATAGAATCACACACATATAAAAAATAAGTTAAGTTGTATGTCCTCTGAAAAACATTTTTACCAAATATATAATTTGTATGGTTTGTTTACCATAACTTTCCTTGGATATATTTTTCGTAAGAGTTGAAAATAAAAACAATACTGGAGATTCCTAATTGCGTCATATTTTCCACTATTTTCGATTGTTTCAATAACCAATTCAGATTCATTAGTTTAAGGTCAACATCGACTATGCTCACCAATATATATAAGTTGGTAGAGTCCTATTGATACATCCTTCTATGTAAGATATACATATATATATATGTGTGTGTGTGTATATAAATTGCTGACTATAACACTGAAATTGAAATTAATATTGGTCTAATAGCCAAGCAAGTGTATTTCTTTAAAAAATCTACCACTTAACAGCCTCATACTTGGTGCATGGGACATTGATCCAGACTCAAATTCACAGCTTACTGTTCTCTAATATAAAACTGAAGAATTACATGATTGTCATGAAGTCAATAATCATAAATGACAGAATATAATAATAACCCTCTAAAATTTTTATTAATCCTGTATTTTTCTGTTTACATTAGTTTATGAAAAATAGCAGCTCATATTACTGCTATAATTTAAATTACAAATTAAAACATACTATGAGATCAGAGAAAATCAATCAGTGTTAATTTATAATTTTCTTTTTTTTTTTAATGGTTTCATAACGAAAAAAGATAAGTTGCCATAACAAAATGTTAAGCTTCAGCACTCAATAACCTAGAATTAAATGCAATTTGAATACCATTTCCTCACAACAAGTAATCCGCACATCAAAGCCATCAGAGTTGGCGCCATGTTAACCTAAAGCTTAGTTGTCTAAATCATATAGACAGTTGATTAGGCAAAGAGGTGTACTCCAAAAATTATAGTAGCTATTTTGTACTGACATAGCTACAGCTAATTGAATGCGAGATTTTATTCACGAAAGCCACAAGCATCTGTCCATAAATTATGATATATACAATATATCGCAAATATTATTTTGGAAAATAAGAGTAGATTAAATATATAGACAGCATGAGATGTACTCAAGATATTATTACGATATATGTCGCATGTAATAAAACAATATATCACTGCTACAATATGAAGTTAAAAAAAATCTACCATAATATAGACATATTAAAGTAAAAAACAACAACTCATCTATTTATCATATTAACTAGTTTCCATCACGTTGCTCTAGAACATAAAATAAGGATAATATATTTGTAAGAAGAAAGTATGTAAGAATAATATATTGAGCCTTTTTTTTCTTGTTTTTTGTTATTTTGGTAACAATATTTCAGAGGAATTTACATCAAGTTTTCTTTGCCATATTGAAGAATGAATGCATACTGCTTGCAACGCCTAATTTCTGTCTTGAACAAATCTGGAAAAGAAAAAATAAAATGTCAGATTTCAAAATGTTATAATAATCATTGTTGTTGGTTAAAAAAAAAATATTTAAATATCATTTTCATAAGGTCCAGCTCACTGCCACACTTGTCACCGCCGCTATGTGGAAAGATCAAACGCCGGTGTTGCCAAAGAAATCATACAACGCTACCAGTGTCAATAAACACCAACTAATAACATCTGACAATGAAGAGAGGTAGCCAACAACAGAGTCAGGTTACATAGCACATTTCTGAGAGTATATATACTAAATGTTTAATTCTTAAAAACTATTGATTCAGTGACTAATGGATATTACAAAATTGATCTAAAACAAGACAAGAATATGTTTTTAAATAATACTATACACAGATGAGTAATTATTCCAAAGGAAAAAGGAAACGCGCGGTCGGGGGAATTCCGTCAGGAACGAACTTTTAATTTTTTCAATGTAAACAATAAATCCAGAGTTACATTTTATATTTTAAAAAAATATTAACTAATAAAAAATTACGACACAAAATAGTGAACTATAAATTATGTTAGAAAGAGAGGGAGGGAGTAGAATATAAAAATGTGATAGTGGAGTGTGAAAGTGAGATAGTGGAGTGTTAAAGTGAAATAGTGGAGTGTGAAAGTGAGATAGTGCAGTGTAAAAGTGAGATAGTGCAGTGTAAAAGTGAAATAGTGGAGTGTGAAAGTGAGATAGTGCAGTGTAAAAGTGAGATAGTGGAGTGTTAAAGTGAAATAGTGGAGTGTGAAAGTGAGATAGTGCAGTGTAAAAGTGAGATAGTGGAGTGTTAAAGTGAAATAGTGGAGTGTGAAAGTGAGATAGTGCAGTGTAAAAGTGAGATAGTGCAGTGTTAAAGTGAAATGAGTGGAGTGTGAGAAGTGAATGATGCAGTGTAAAAGTGAGATAGTGCAGTGTAAAGTGAAATAGTGGAGTGTGAAAGTGAGATAGTGCAGTGTAAAAGTGAGATAGTGGAGTGTTAAAGTGAAATAGTGGAGTGTGAAAGTGAGATAGTGCAGTGTAAAAGTGAGATAGTGGAGTGTTAAAGTGAAATAGTGGAGTGTGAAAGTGAGATAGTGCAGTGTGAAAGTGAGTGAGAGAAAGGGACAGAGAAAGTCGTACAAAGGGGGTTTAACACTTTTTCGTAATGATTTCTGCCAGTCAATTCTAACCGCAAGTCGTGTTAAGGAACTTCATCCCAAATTTTTTTTCAAACAGTAAAGATCCACTTTTGAATCTAACTATATGTATAAAACTTTACTACAATAAATGTTCAATTGAGAATATTCATTGATTGTGATAGCCATACAGATGCTACACTATTGAGAGAAATAGGTTGACTCACTTGTAAACATCATCGGTGGTTTGCAGTGTTCCTTGTGCTAAATGCAGCCTCCGTCCACGCGGCGCACTCACGGAGGCTGGCGACCACCAGTCCACCACTCTTCCCACGACCGGTACGCGTCGCAGCAGGCCCTCCTGCCACATCCTCTCCGCGTTTTCTCGTTCTATATCCGCTTGCGCTTTTTCTATGCCTGAATACCATAAAATTTACGTCATTATTATTTTAAACACATTTCTATTTCCCAGAAAGCAAAGACTGCAGATATCAAAATGGTACAATCTTTGCATATTTCTTTTGGTTCGCTGACATCCATCAATCTTTTCATGAAAGTTCAACGCTTTCAGGTGCTTAAAATTTTACCTTTTTTAATGTGCAATCAATTTGGTATGAATACTATTTTCTAGGGCGACCCTTGCCGACTTTTCCATTTCATTTTCTATTCCTCACATGCGTTCCATAAATATGTTCTGTCAGTATACTTTCATTCTTCCTTTCCAGATGGCCAAACCACCGCAACATACCCTTTTCTACTCTAGTCACTTACATATTTCAAACCACACTGCTCTCTGGCATCACTGTTCCTACATCTATTTTGTTAATCCTTGAAAAGCTGAAAGTTGCACAATTTAATTTTTAAGGCGTGCAAGTTGATTCATGGTTTTAACTAATAATATAAAAGTTTAGACCAATAGCACAATATGATTGTTCCTAAATTGATATTATAAAATCTCAGTACTTGTTGAATTTAACTTGGGAGCATTTTAAACATGAAATTTGTTATGTATTTGTATGGTATGTAGAGCACCAAAGAAGTGACAATACATGTTTAAATACATTTACAAATTGTAAAAATGCATTTCTTATAATGAGAGTCAAATGATTGAGATGAGAGTGATTTTCATATGAATTGTTTTATTTAATTTTTAAAAACCTTTGCAAATCAAATGATATGTAAATAATGTTCCATAGTAGAATTTTCTTTATGATATTTGAAATTAAATAGGATAAAAATGACTATGATGCATACAGATGACAGGGAGATATAATAATTACGACATTAACCTTTTTTCAACACTTCAGTCATAGATGTGAGTGCTCTGGAACTTTCTTCAACGTCTTTGCCAGCAGAAACTACTAATTCTAATAATTCTTCGACATCTGTCTCTGCAGTGACCATTCCAAATCTAAACAGCATAAAGAGATTTTGAATACAGTAATGAAATTTATATAAATTAATACATCTTGTATTTATGTGTTATTCTACGTTCAGAGCGGCCGTAGTAAGTTATCATTCGACTTATAAATACATATAGATTGTTTTGTTCGGAACGGCCATTGTTGTTATTATTTGAATTATAAGTACATTAAATAAAGATAATAAATGCATTAAAGAAAGACATATTATTTATGTTAATAGACATATGTATAGTCAGCGATGAATAAACTAACACTAAAATGCGATTTCCCGCGTAAATTTATTATATAGTCATGATCTGGGGAGGGGGACCATATATAAATATGGCCAACAAGAGAAAATCAGCTCTCACTTCGCTTCTATGCTTCGCTGACTATCACATATTGCATTCTTATTAGGAAAATAGGGTCATACAACTATTCTAATAAGTTTGATATGTAACAAATAGATATAGTACATTTTTTGGAAATATAAGACAAACAGGGAGTGAAGATTCGTTTGACCATTGAAAACCGTTAAAAAGCAGGGATATAGGGAACACGTGTAACAGTGATATAAGAATAGGATGAGTCCCGATTCCCTGCACTTCCAGGTTTGATTTATAATTAAAATTAAACAAACCCTGCTCCTCGGTTAACAAATACTTTATTAAAAGCCTTCTCATTAAATCTCTGTTGACTGAAGATCCAGATCGACGGTAGCAAGCAAGTACCAGCGCAAAAGTGTACCAGGTCCCATACATTCTCTATTTCTTTTATTTTTGAATTATTTCAATTTGAAACACTTTCATTCAATGTTAATCAAATACTGTGGTAGAGCCTTACTGTAGCTAACTTGGCTATAGCACAAAAATGGATCGGCTTGATTAGTTAAATACCATACTCTCATAAAATACAATCGTGAAGTAGCAGCTTCTGCTATTGCATCTCCTCCAGGGAATGTCAGATCCAGTGACCCACTCCTCACTCAACCCCTTTCATCAACCTGATCCCCCTTCATTAGATATCCTATTTCCTCCCAAGAGGCCAGCAACATACTGATGACTCCTCTGAAGTCACGAATGACCATGTACTCTCTGATGGCTCGCCTGTTCGATTTCGCTTCTAACTAACAGGTAATGCGTGATATTTTACAATTTTGATAAAAATTGAATAGGTTACTTAAATAAAAGAAAATTTACTTTCTAACAAATGTAAAGAACAAATTAAATTCTTTTGCTCTCGTTTCTTTTTTTTTTCTAATTTTAAATATGTCAGCCTTGAATATGCATCGAAAGTCCTAAGTAACACCAAGATGTAAGAAAACTAAATAAAAACGTAATTGTTTTCCTTAATCTGTAAAAAAAGGCTGTAATAATGTTGTTAAAGGTCATTGCACAGCTGGAAAGCATCTTATTTAGGCCCCATTTCTCATAGTCTTTATTGCATAGTGCTTGTTAAAATGCTGTGTAGAGGCTTATTTAGCACTGATAGATACCAATTTCTTGCAGATCACTCAGTTTTAGCAGTAAAAAATACTCTAAAAAATAATAATCAAATATATCTTTTGCCATTAGCTGTTCGAAGTATAAAATGTCGTGAGAAGATAAGTGATAAAATTGCATGTTTTTGGTTTTGTACTTAATCAATATTTTTATTGTGTCATATAATGGTGAACATCAGTTTTACATGAAAAGAATTTATTTACTAATTTTCAGACATGCTCATTTAATAATAACTATTTAGTATAAATAAAAAATTGAATCTCCTGTGAGTGTAGAAGCTTTCAATTTTTTTTTCCTATTCCTATTAATAATTTTATTTCAGGATTTATTAGTTAAAATCTAATAAAATTTTTGGAACCACCTTATAAGAATATCGACCATAATACATTTTCAAGTGCACATTTCACAGTCAACCAGCAATTTTGGATATTGTAACAAAAAGTATAGAAAAATATTGAAATTGGTATGAGCATGTACTCATAGATAAAATTTACAAGATGTTACAAAATATTGTAAAACCTCATTATGCACCAGTTCAGTTTTATTGAGAAGCTACAAAAAACATTTCATATTTAATTTACCTGACGCACACAAGCCCATCGTCCCCTTCACCGCAAGAAAACGCACCGTCTGTCGTTCTTAGTTTGTCAACCAGTTTCCTGTTGAGCGGATCTAATTCTTCAGAAGATGTTTCATCCCAACCTAATGGTACGAAACGGACACCACCTAAACCTGGAAAAAGGCAATCATCCAAACTACTTTTAACCATTATTTTATAGTTGTATTCTGCTCTTAAAAAGTAATTATTAAGAATTTGTAAATGGGATGAAAAAAAATCTTAATAGAGATGAGGTGGGGAAGTGCAAAAAAATGATACCTGCCCATCCCGGAACATGCACCAGCCTTAACAGTGGATTTTCCAGCACTTTCACAGTGAATTGTTCTCTTAATGCTACTGTAGCTGTCAACACGAGCAACTGCGTTTCTAAAATCGAGGCGAACTCTTCAATACGGCTCTCATCGACTCCCGCACCCTCTAGTGGGCAATGGCGAAGAACGACTCCATACATATCAGTCTCGCACACTTCTATGGTTAGCTGAAATTAATGAAGCAATATTGTAGTGAGAAAATATTTTTTTCGTTTTAAATAATACAAAATGAATAATTAAAATATGCACCATAATATAGGATACAGTCTCGCGCCGAAAAGCAAAAACACTTAAAATATACTCAAAAGACCTATTCAGAATAAATAAGTCTTTGCTTCCTGGCATGACTTTTTATCTAATATCCAATTTATTGAACTTTTTTTTGTTTGCATTAATGTATACTTTTTTAGTCATAATTTATAGAAGTGATATAAAACCTAAACATATACATAAATCTCTTATTACAGTTGTATTAGACTTTCTATCTAACATAAGAATCTTACTTATTGTAAAGTTGTTCTTGTTTTAAATCATGAAATTATGTTAAAAATTTAGCCTAGTCTATAAGTTGAGAATAGCGTTAATTCAACATAATAGTGCTAAAATGATGTGTTATGGCTCATTCGATCCGGAATCATGTCTAGATCATTGGGCTAGAAAATTGAATTAGCACATTAAAAATTCCAAAAGTTATAAACAATTAAAGATAGAAAAAAGTAGTGTTTGGTTTTTTGCTTATAATTTGTAAACTAATATTTTTGGATTTTGAAAAAGATTCTTAAAAGGAGGAAATTTACTAAAAAAGTCCTAACTCCCGGAACTCTACCTCTATTATTAATAATTTTAATTTAACGTTGAAAATTGCCGTCCGCGCACCATTTTAGGTTGCGCGCATGGCGTCGCAAGTCAATAAGTTACTATATACTTTTTTAATTTTCTTTCTTAAAGTTATAAAAATTACAAAAACGACCCTGTGCATTAAAATACCGAAACAAAATTATTTCGATTTTTTCATTAAACCTATTATGTGTATAATATATGTAGTAAAAAAGTTACAGCAGCTGATCCATTTGTTCACGATCTTAAACCGAGTTCTTTATTAACGCCGATTGGATACTGATAACAACAATCTTCATCCTACTGATATTACAAATCTGAAAATTTGTATGTTTGTTAGTCAATTAAGTGGCCTTTACACTATACAACTGTATTACGTACGATGGTCGTACAAGTTGTTTGCTACTGTCGCGTCTTTACATTTATACGACACGTCGAAAAACAACTGCGTCTTTATAAACATGCAGATTTTGCGATTGAGAAACGCGTGAGCAAGCCACATAGAGCTGGCCGTGGGAAAAACATTGCGTGCTCAAATGAATGCCTGCTACCTTTATGGTCTGACTCTGCTGACGGACCGCACCATAATATCGAGCACTCGCTTGTCTATCGTCATAACATTTGTTCAAATATAGTGTAAAATACAAAGTTTAACAACTTTAAACATCAGATGCGATAAAAGTATTCATTTTGATATTCAATTTGTTACTACCAAATGTGCGTTAGAAATAAATTATCAATTAATATTGTATTTATGGCTTACTATTTTGGTGATAATGGCTTACACATAAAAGATAGATATATGTTGTCGCGGGCTTTTTTGTAGGACTATTTAAGATAAACATTTCCATTACATATTATATACGTGTAATTCCAACGGTTTTTGCGGCGCACGCCAGAATAGCTCGCAGATGACAGATTTTTTTCCTAGTTACTTGACACTTATCGTTATATTTTGAATAATTGACACTATATCTTTAAAAATTATAGCCTGTGTTATTCTGATGTGTAAGCTATATATTATTGTACAGTGTCATCAAAATCCATTTAGTAGTTTTTGCGTGAAAGAGCAACAAACATCCATCCATGCATCCATTCATACTTACAAACTTTCGCGTTTATAATATTAGTATAGAAGTATAGATTGTAATTAAATGAATTTATTTACAAAATATGAAAAAACCTTTTCTCCAACCCAATATTATTTCTATCTACCCTTATGAGAAATAGGTGTGAGCTTATAAGTAAAATAAGGGATAAACCTTAATAAAATCGCTATTAAATATTCGAAGTCATTAGAAATTTTAAAATTCATTCTTTCAGACCATTGCCTATTCCTAAAATACATGTAATTTAATTATGGAAAAAAATCTAATCACAATGAACTAAATGACCTTCACTACAAACATAAGAACATATTTTATTTAATTTGACACTACCATGTCAGCCTCTCTTTGCAAAACTTGTCCCAACCAGGAATTTAGTTTATCAAAATAGGGTGGAGGACGAGCATCTAGGTGGCCCTCCGGAACAAACTGCCATGCCACACATGCAGAAGCTCGAGTGACCGCTTCCTAAAAATGATCAAAAATTGTTATTAATTAATATTTTGATGAAAAATGGCTATCACAAATTTTAACAAAAAAAATTAACAAAAAGGTTTAATAATTTATTCAATATGACAAGTTTTATATATTAGAATACAGTCCCATGGCAAAAATTACCCAGTGAAATGATCCACCGT
The DNA here is from genome assembly GCA_005406025.1 of Eumeta japonica. Taxonomy (NCBI): domain Eukaryota; kingdom Metazoa; phylum Arthropoda; class Insecta; order Lepidoptera; family Psychidae; genus Eumeta; species Eumeta japonica. Next base: position 211,808 of record BGZK01000686.1, read on the forward strand.
AAATTATGTTTAGAAGGCTGCTACTATATCAGAAAATAACTCAGCCCTATGCTGTCACTTTTGAGCAATACAGGTGAATAGTACATGAGAAAACTGGATTTCCTACGTTGAAATAAGGAATTAAGACTTATTCTAGTTAAAAAAAAATGACTAAAAACAATGCTATACAAAAGTAGCGGTACAGTGGGTTTATTGTTATTTTTGGAGTCAGTGTCAGCCAAGGAAACACCACAATATACCTAGCAATAGACACCAACTCCAAAAATAACAATAATTGTAACTAAATTATATTATCGTAATAATTTGATTGACTTTTAAGTAGTCAAATATTTTTCATTTCATTTTACTTAGGAGAACTCTAAAAAATATTTTGATCATTGTTTATTATTCATAGGTATGTGCAGAGTTAAATTTGAAGTGGGTAGGTACCTATCTACCTTCTTGTGTGGTAAATACATAGATCGTACCTACATTTTGATGAATAGAAAAAGTAAGTTGATTATTAAGTTGTAGAAGAACACGCAATTATATTTTTACTTTTTAGTGCATATTAATTTGTTTTGAAATAGTTTTCGTTTTGAAGTCATTATTTTATTAATTTTTTTGGTTTTTATACAAATATTAACCACCATTTTTGAACATTATTAAACATTATTTTATGTATTAAATAATATTTTGAACAAGATGTCGTAAATTCAGCAATGACCTTATATCATATGGGTCTAGGAAAAGAGTTAGAGTAAGGGCGAAAAACCCTGGTTTTTCGCCCTTATACTGGAAATATGTAGGCATTAGAAGGTTGATGTACAATAATATAAGTAGATATTGATGTATAAAAATAAAATAAGTATAGAAAATGAATTATTAATAAATTACCTACATCGCTTCGACAATTATCTGCAAATTAAAAATTTATGCTGACTTCCAGTACCACTACTTTTATACAACACTAGGTTTCTCATTTTTTTTTAAAATGATCTATCAACTGGTAGAAAGCCTTACAAAAATAATTAATCTTAATTCCTCATTGGACCTGGAAAATTCAATTTTCCCATGTACTTACTTTTGATATAGTAGCAACCTTATAAATGTAAGTTCATTTTATAGGGTAATTTTTGCCATAGGCCTGTCTACTGGATGGGTGTATATATTGATACCTTTTTATATAAACCCTTTTCACACTTAGATCTCGAAACAATATTGTTTGGGTCACATAACATTTTATATACTCGGAAACAAATTTAACCCTCAATGCAAAAAAAAAAATTACACCACTCACCACAATCTCAAGAGCCATTACATCATCACCGCCCGGCTTCTCACTCTAAAAATACATATACATTTAATATTATTATGAACAGTAAATCATAAATATGAAAATACAATATAAATAAAACAAAAATGTAATAAATAAAAATTTACTTCAAATGGATATATACTGTACTAAAAAATCAAAACTAAAAAATAAATCTTATAATCATAATACTTTTACATGTGGCTTATTAAAGTATTTTCAAAACATAAATAAAATCTATAAAAAAACATTAATAATATATATCCTAATAAGTTATATATAAAATGTAATAAAATACCAATAATTTAAGTCCAGGCGATGCAGCTATAACATTATAAATGGCTCTCGCACATCGGAAAGAAACGTTGAGACGTTGAACGAGATCTTTTATGCCACCCGCCTTTAGTGCCGCCCACAGTGGAAGTGCAGGCAGCCGCGCGCCTCCGCCGACGAGACCGCCCAATGCTGCCAGTGCACCCTCACGGCTGGTACCCTGAAATGTTAAAATTGAACATAAATTTAATGCGTACAATAAAAAAACACTATAAGGATATAATGATGCATATTAAAATGACTTTAAATTATCATTTACAAATCTTAATGGTTATTAATCAATTATTAAATGAAAAATACTTACAGTACTCACAAGCATTGAATGTTCATTCGCTGTAACAACTTCGGGTATCTTATAAAATGTCTAAAATTTGTATTAAGGATGGAATAAACTTAATTCAGATAGAATATAAAAAGAAAAACTAGATACTAATTAAAATCTTTAAAGAAGATAGCCATTATATATGTTATCAATATACAACAATATTTTTACAACCCAAGAATGAAGTTTTTAGTTATATATTAAAAGTACAAATAAGTTTCCGCCGTTTTGAAAAAAATAGCATGGCACGAGTCTTACGTTAGAATTTGCAGATGATAACCGACTTAAAAATTAGGTTGCTCATTCAAGAACAACATAACCCTATCGTATTATTAATTTCATATTAGCACCATATATTTCTTTTTATGAAAAAATGTCTAAACTTGAGCCAAATAAGTGTCATTTGCAAAAATTTTTAATTTACTTCTTTAATTTAAAAAAATCTGCAGCTGAAATACATTGCATATAATGAGATTGCCTTGAGTAAGAGATCAAGTCGTGAGTGGTTTCAAAAGTTTCAAAGTGGCGATTTAAACAGAGAAAATCGCAGTGGAAGGCCAAAAATTTATGAGGATGCAGAATTGGAGGAAGATTCGTCTCAAACACAAAAGGAACTTGCACTTACTTTAGAAGTCACTCAGTAAGCAGTCTTGCATTGTTTAAAATCGTTAGGAATTATTCATAAACAAGGTGATTGGGTTCCATACAAATTAAAGCAAGAGATATTGAACGCCGATTACGCATGAGTGAAATGCTGCTAGCTAGGCACACAAAAAGAAGTTTTTTTATGTCCAATCATTAGTGATGATGAAATTTGGATACATTATGATAATCAAAGAAAGAAAATCATGGGGACTACCTGGCCATGTGCCAACATCCACAGCAAAATTGAACATTCATGGAAAAAAACTCATGCTGTGTATTTGGTGAGATCAGTTGGGTGTGGTGTATTACGAGTTGCTTAATCCAAGTGAAACAATCACTGGAACTCTATACTGAACACAGTTGAGCTGAACTCTGAAGGAAAAACGCCCTCAACACTACTCTAGACACGACAGAATTATTCTTCTATATGATAATGCTTGTCCGCATGTAGCAGTTCTAGTGAAAAACTATTTGAAAACACTTGATTGGAAAGCACTACCCCAGTCGCCGTATTCACCAGACATTGCGCCGTCTGACAATCATATGTTCCGGTCAATGGCACATACTCTGTCAGAGCAGCGCTTCACATCATGTGAAGATAACAAAAATTGGGTTGATTCATGGATAACCTCAAAAGATAAGGAGTTTTAAGACTTGGAATCCGAACGCTCCCTAAAAGATGGAAAAAAATAGTTGCTAGTGATGGACAATACTTGAATTACAATTAAATAATTAAGTGGAAACTTATTTATACTCCTAATATATTATTTCTACATGTTTCTGTAAGTTTTATCCTAAAAAGAAGAATTTTAAAAACATTATGAGAAATATTGCATTTTCTTTTAATAGTGACATAAAATTATAAAATGTACATAAATCCATTCCTGCATTGCAAAATAAATATCACATATTATAAATATTACCTTTTTTTCCAACCATTTTATCTCTATTTCAATATAATCATTCTCACTATCTGAATTGGTGATAACCCAATACATTGTAATTAGGTTTAACAGTAATGCATAACCATTCACATAATAAATGTATTGGCAATTTACAAAATGATTTTAATAAACAATTCTCCAATAAATGTAAAAAAAAATATTGAAAATATTACAATGTGATATGAAAAACAGAAATTTATTACTTTAAACTTTGTGATTTTTATACAATTATGAACACAATAAGAAAAACATAAAGATCATTATTTTCTTAGAATTTCATTATGATTTGCATAATAACAATAAATGCATAGTGTTTTCATATATTAAAAAAGGATACAACAACTGGTACACCTGGTATCCCAAACCAAGGACCCGGAGTCAGGGTTACTGCATCAGCTATGTTGAATAACTAAAACATAGATAATTTAAATATTACATTTTGTCTATCACCAATATGATTTTTTCCCTAAGCCAACAAAAAAATATTTTATACTTAATTAAGATAAATACCTATTTTCATTACTTTTAATACACACCATATAAAATTATAAAAATTGATAATATCAACAAAATAAGTTGTGTCTTGCTCAAATATATTTTCGATGTAATGTTAAATACACTTTTAAAGTGTTTCAATGATACTGATAGGTCCACAAATTTCAAATTGAGCTACAATAATTGTTTACATCCAAATATAAAAGTTAACATAATTCATAATGCATATCTGTATAGATAAGAGAAAAATACTACCATAATGATTGCTGACACTCCCTTTAAACTGATATCTAAAAATGGAGCAATGCTTCCGATATGAAAATAATTGGTTTGATATATTTAACCTTTAACTAATCTATTAAATGAACTAGTGATAAAATGTACATGGTTACATTTAACATAGATTAACCTCACCTGATTATTCGTTAATGCTGTGTATGCCAGGCCATGACCTCGAATGTGTAGATATAATTTTTTAGCTGCGCATAAAGTTGCCAGATCTTCGAGAGCGTCTCCTGCGCCGAGTGGTGGTGCGCCTGCTTCGGATAGTACTAGAAGAGGAGTTCTTTCATTTGCTACATCTTCTTCGCATAGCCTTTCTAAAGCTTCAATGTCCATACCTCGGCCTGAAATATAATTAAAATGAACAAGTATTAAATACATGAAAAATGTTATATTAATTAATAACATACTATAAGCTACTTAATATTTCACAAACGGATCTAATTTATATACAGAATATTTATATTTGATGAATATTCAGAAAATAAATTAAAGAAATGTGTTGGAGAAACATGAAACAGTTTAAAAGTTCATAAGGCATACCAAATTAACACTGAAAACTAAAAAAAAATGGTCATAATATACAGTGGAATCTCAATAACTCGAACCTCGTTAAGTCAAAATCCTTAGTAAGTCGAAAAAAATTGCCATTCCCTTCCGATAAACCCCTAAATATGCAGTATCTCGAATTATTTAGTCTTTGTAACTCTAACAAAATGTTATTTCCCTACGAAGTATTGATAACACATATTTATACTCTATAACACGAATTTCAAAAAGGAGACTCCGTAAGTCGTAGTTGCTAAAATATAATGCGTTTTACTTGGAATTCCCCAAAATAATAGCAATAAATTCGAAAATGAATGTACGGGTTCAGGGCTTCTAATCTATTTTTTTTTGTCTAGTACACGTCCATGAATGAATACATTCATGAAACTTTCTAAGTAACACAGCTGTGAATGTTATGTTTGTTCCTTGTCGACACAGTCATACGTATCTCGAAGTTCTTGTTAAGTCGAAAACTCTTTCACTCAACTTTTTTTGCATTTTCCTTGACATTCGAGTTATTGAGATTCCACTGTATATGGATAAATAAACTAATTTAGCTAGTATGCCAGTAAGTATTTGCAAAACAATAAATAAACAGAAACCAGCATGTTATTCATCTTAGTACATTAATTATGTGTACTAATAAATCATACTTGTAATAATTTAAATTAATTTTTGCAAATTTTTTTTTTTTCCTAAAGTTTTAACTAGTATTTTAAATTTATATGGTTTTTCTGACATCTCCTTTAGTTTGCAACATAAAAATGAATGATTGGTAATACTACTACAAAACACTATTTATTAAAAGACCAAATATATATGTAATTTCTTTTCGAGAATAAGAAAAAAAAAAATCTATTTGCATTCACAATTCAGGATTGACAGTATTCACGATTGAAAACAAAAGACAGAAGGCAGATATTACATTGTTAAGCGAGAGTTGATCAATCTATCTTATCATATATTATTACTTCAGTTTCAATTGAGATTAATTAAAAAAATTTTAATAAGATATAACCGTTCACTATTGTACTTTTATTAAAACGGAATTGAACTTTCTGCAGTAAAATGACTGAAATTTGTTAAAAAAATCTATTATCCGAAATGAATTTATTGAATCCACTCTTGGCAGAGGTGGTTCTATAATCTATCTATAGAGATCTAGTTTCATCTAACAACCATCTGAATGTAATACATAACTAGTAACAAACAATATCTAAATATGTTACATTACTTTGGAGAATAAATAGCAAAATCCAAACATGTTTCATTGTCACAAAAACAATTTCCTTTGTTTGAGATATTTAAACAGCTATACTTATTTCCTTGGAATTTATATAGTCTTTTTTTTATAAATAGGAATGAAATCTAGTATTTAAATAAAAGTAAGCAACAAATTCAAATCCTGACTATGTAGATAAATTAACTGATGAGTTTTTAATTTAAACGAAATTATAAGTAATTGCTCAGTATTAATGTTACGATCCATATTTATTGTACTTTTGTGATTTTGAAATTCATATTACAAATAAGGAAAATTTTTGAACTACATGGACAGTGATGTTTATGAAAACAATAAAAAAAAAAGCAACCAAAACTCATCTGAAATTTTATTTACAAAATACATGTTTTATTTTAAAATAGACATAAAATTCTATGATCTTGCAAATTATCATTCCCCATTGTTGATTAATTGCTAGTTGAAAAAATAAATTTACTTGCTCTTTTAATATTTTCACTAAAAGTGGCTATAAATTGTGGGATATGAGAGTAACTCATATTGGCAGTAAAATGGCCATTTCATACATTCTGTAATATTTACCAAAGAATTGGTAACAATGTTGAATTGTTTTAGAATTGAATTTAATATTTATACCTCACATCCAAAATTGCAGTTAAAACATTACATAAAAGTCGAACATTTAGTGGTACAATGTGCATAATAAAATTCCGCTTCGTCTGTAGTAATTGGTTTGCTTATATTGATTTCTTACCTGAAGTGTGTACTGGTACTGGCCTAACACATGCCAGTGGCAACCCAAGTTGTCTGCACAAGTGTTGAACTACACCCAGAGGACTTGCTACCGAACTGTATATGCAGGGCAAGCGATTTGTGAATGCCAATGCTGCAAAAATTAAAATCAATTAATAAAGTATTAGAATTACCTAATAGCTCCTTGAAGGCTACTTTAGTATTTATTATCAACAACATTAAGTGAACTAGAAACTGAAAATCGTAAATTGAACTAAATATTATTCTAAATCATGACAATATAACGAAATTTGTTTCCACACCAAGTTTATTAAAATACAAGAAATATATATGTATTTCATAGAATAAATTAAAGGCCAGCTCTTCTTACTTGCCATGTTACATGATTGCTGTCACATTTTTTTCCATAATAATTTTATTAATATTATTATCACCCGTTAGTTGTTAGTTATTATGCTCAAAACACAGATAAATATTTAATGATATATATAGTTGAATAAAAGCTTTTAAATATAAATAAATACAATTTCAAGACATTTGAATCAAAAGTCCCCATCTTTGGCAAATATGAAACTTAAAAATAATGGAATTAAATACTTATCAATCATTCAATTTTTACTTTAATCCTACAGTGCATAATTATATAAATAAGGTTGCACGACTTTTTGAACAAAATATTAACTAGCCACAGTAACCCTGATATGTCAGAGAACACTATCACTCCTCTAGTATTTATATTTCACTTACATACTTTATTATCATATTATGATTATAAAGAATTGAATAAAAATATATAGAGATGTTAGTGATATAGAAAAATGAAAACTATCACTGTTAAATAGGTTTTATAAGTTAACAAGCACTAATAGATCAATTTATACGTTTACTTACTTCGAGTAGTAAAAAACAAAATTTCATACGAATTTAATTCAAATACTTAGATGAAGCTGATAGTTGTGTAATATGGGTAAAGCCCAGTTAAACTAATTGAGTTGAATGTTTAATGAGAGTGGAATAATCATAAATAATGACATTTTAAAAAATTTTAAACCAAATCATTTGGAAGTAACCTAACTGATGAATGTGATCCTATGTAGGTTCTGCAGTCTACATTTACCTTAATCTACTAACACATTACAGAGTTATGACTGTAATTTCTTAATTTCAATTTTCTATTTTATAAGTTTTAGATGAAGTAAAATTAATTCAAACAGTCTTCTTTTATGTATCCCATATAACAATTATTTTAATTATACATGAATCATATTATAAAACCAAAAAATTGCAGATTAATAGTTAAAAATATATTTCATAAGTAACCAATGTTTAATTTTAATGTTTACATTTAATGTAAAAACACTCTAAAATGTCCATCCAAATATTTTTTTAATCTAATTTGACTGGGCTAACAGTAATTGTAAGTAGAACCATATAAAATAATGGGAAACTAAAATCATAACATCTTAACATCGGTCCTATGTGGGCCCGTTTTCATGCATTATTAGCCATTAAATCATGAACGTAATCAATATATTCATCACATCAAACAAAAAGCCATTTCAATTTCGCACATTGTGATGGGCATCTACAGAACCATGCACTGAGAGTGGCCCCACATGCACTTCGCTGGATGTTTTTTTATTATTCAAATATTTGAATAAATATTACTTTATTTATCTTAATCCAATTTGTTACTGCCCTGTGCACTTAGCACACAAAATGCACTAGGCCAAGTTCTTGCTAAACCATACACAGTGCAATATTTAGGTAAACTACCTCAAGTTCTTATCAACTCCTTTTATCACTAAACCTATTGTGGTTTCGGATCTAAATTAACAATAAAAAGTATTCCAAATGTAACAAGTTTAGGTAGTGTCCTAGATTTGAATGTCCAAAACTATCTAAATTTAGACTGTAATTTATAAAAGAGATATTGTTTAAATAAAACAAAAAAAGCATTACCACTAAAAGACCAGTAACTAATTTAAAAATATAATAAGATTTTATAAACATTTGAACAAAAGTTTATGATTTCTCACACTAAATAATTGTATAAAATAGGACAAATTTTTATATAGACTATTTTTACTAAACAAAATTAAATTATTACAATACTTTCTAAGTCCATCTTTCAATAAGAATAGAAGATTGTGTGAAATAATAAATCTACAAATAAATTATCGAAAGTTTCTGTTAAAGATCTAAAAAATATTAAATAGTCATTTTTCACATTTACCCGAATATGCATTAACTAAAAATACATTACTTAATAATTTATTTCTTATAACTTTCTTTAGTTACACTAATTTAAATACTATCTGCAGATTGCATCAAAAATGAAAACGTATCTGGTAAACATAATCTAAAGATTTGACACATTGTCCATACATTATTTGTCAAAACTTATGGATTATGTATACAAATTACGTTTTTATTTTTGGTGCAACACACTGCACGAGTCAAGAATAATAAGCCTTCTATATAATTTTTATGCACCTTTCAATTAAAGGTTATCAAAAGTTTAATAATTCAATAAAATCTTTTTTTTCCTTATGTTTCATAAATATGCTGTGAATAGAGAAACTGTGAATATAGAATTATTATTTGTATGGAGTTATAAGAGATATGTTTCAAAATAAATAAAAATACAGGTCAAATAATTTAATTAGGGTTTTTATCAATATATTTTAATGATTATTGTCAGGTTCAGGCAAGGATACTACTCAAGAGATACTGATATGTAAAAAAGGAACGCAAATCATTTTAATACATGTACTAACTAGATCCACATATAAAGAAATTTTTATTCCCAAATATGGGTACTCGGTTGAAATTTAACTCATGAATAATGAAAATTCAGACACAGGAACCTGTTAAATAAGGTTTACAACACAATTTACATTGTTCTGAAACTTTTACTGTATCAATATATTACATTTTGGACTTGAGTTATTCATTTACTATTTAAGGAAAACAAAATCACCTCCATCCTCAAGGAATCTTGGATAACGATGATGTAACAACATCCTAACAACTCTCACAAGCCCTTCTAACTGATCTTGATGGTAATATGCACTATAATCAGGGAGTCTGAAATATGAAACAATGTTGTTGTTATTTTACAATGGTGCATTGAAAAAATTGTATTTAGAATAAATAAAAAATGCTATGAAAAAAAGAAAGCAACTGCAATGTAATAGCACTGATTTATAAGTAATAATAAAATAATCTCACCTGAACATGTGATTTAACCACCTTGTTGTTTCTGTTGCTATATGGGCACCAAGTCTAGCAGCATGAGTACGTTCTAAGCGACTTAACAAAGCTCCTACACTATGTGCTACGATAGCTGCTCGCCCTGCAACATCTGTAGGTAACATAGGAGGTTCCCCACTTTCACAACTAGGATCCGTTTTGCAAACTAATTTTTCTAAATGCTTTAAAATCTCTTGCAAGGAAGTTTCCTCGGGCTCTAAATATAATGTACTAATTCTACGGGATTCATAGCGCCTGTACTCATCTGAATTCTCCTGAGAGTTAACTCCTGCTTCTAATCGTTCAACAACCTCTGAAACTTGAAATTCTAGGCCCCCAAAAGGCCGGGTCGCCTGTAATCAAAACAGTAACTGCTAGAAGCAAAAATAAAATGGGAAAAACAATTCAAAACTCCAGTTATATTCACCAAATATGGTTGCCAGTTTGACTTGGGCAACTGAGGGTCAGCAGGAAGCTCATCTCCCATTCTGCGTGGCGATATTCAATATTTTTCACGTTTTAACTACACCACCGACACAAACTTGTAAACGTCACATAAATGTTTATGTCATATGCGTATTAGATGTTCACAGAACAATAATGTTCCGAATACTAAGACAAAATATGACTAAATTTTCAAAATAAACATCAAGATATTTCAAGTATTTGGTTTATATTTTAGAATTCATATTTATAATTTAAAATATCTGAATTGATTTTTAATAGTTGATAGAATATCTGTGTGACCCTTTACGTCCCCTTATACGCTATACACCAATCAAGTACTAGTACACCATTAATGAATAAAAAATTAAAAAATAAAGTTATAATACAATATAATTAATAATTTAAACTAAATGTATATGAAATATATATTAGAGCATATGAAATTTCAAATGATATATTTATAATTTTGTAAATGAATAATGACAATAAAATGGTGAAATTAAAGAACTACAAAATATTCACTGCGTATAACGAATCAGTATGGCCATGATTGTTCTAGAATTGCGAAGTATTGTCAAATTATTTGTCTGTGAATTTTTTAGTGTGTTGCATCTGTGATTTTATGGACTAAATTAAATTGATTTAAACTTGTTGAAGTGACTTAGAATTGCACCAACTGTTTACATTTGTTTGTGACTAACATGCCTCTGAGAAGAAATACTTTTGTAAGTATTTGCTTGCTGTTTTCTTTTCTTATATCTTATTAACTAAAACAGCTTTTATAGTTACGACATCCTATAAAAAATCCTAGAACACTAAGCGAAAGCAAGTTTTCCTTGCTCGCAGTTTTTTCTTATATTAACTTGCATGTTAGTTTATAATATATACTGTAAAATGTTTTGAAAATGCATCAGTTAGTACAACCTTTAGTGAAATTTTTTTCTAGTTGAGTGTTTTTAAGCATTGCAGATTTGGAAGATATCCAAATGTTTTATGGCCTTGTCTGTGTATTAGGAAAATAGGGCATTAAGCTATGAATCAAGTTACATTTGTGGAATAAAGAATTCATTAATTTTCCACAGGGTGGTTGATGTGCTGAGTGTCTGCTAACTCCTGATTATCACTGAGTGGCATCATAACAGCCTGCTTGTGAGGTTAGTTTGTTTGTTGGTTTTTGTGACTGTTTATATAGTTTAAGATTTAATAATTTTCCACATATAATTTAGCAGGCACCAGATATGATTGATACTCAGGGAGCGAAAGGGGGAGCCTTATATAGTATTAATTTTCTTAAAAATTATTTTGCAGTATTATAAGAACAAATTTTCTTCTAGCCATTTGACATTAGTATTGATTACTCAATAGAAGTAAATTTTTCTCAAGTGGATTTTTTCTAAGAGTGCATGCATTTCTTCTAATAGATGGTTATTTTTACAAGCAGTGGAACTGATTATTAAAAGAATTGTCTATTTTTCAATTATCATAATCAAAGTATCCACAAACTTTGCAATTATTATTTATTATACAGTTTCCCAGAATACTAAGAAAGGTTATAGAACAGTAATTTCTACATACCTGCTGCAAGCTTATACCTCTATAAAAGAACAATATTGGTTTTTCAGTCGTCAAGTACTCTACTGCTTTACTTATTAAAGAGTTAGTTCATGAGATTGTTACTAAACACCCACTGCTCGTTGGTATCTTTGATAAAACACTATTATATATTGCAACTTTTCCACTTTTGTTTTTTAAAATTTTTTGCATAATTTCTTTCATGCTTCTCATTTCATTTCCATCATCATGCAAAAATATTTTCTAAATAATTCTTCCAATGTTTTTTCACATGATTCTCTACATTCAGTAGACATCCATTAAAATCTAATCAATTTTACCATAATATTTCATGATATTTTTGAACTTTGTCAGCATATTAGGAGAAGGTTTTTAGTTTTCTAAGAATTTTTTGTGACAGCAGTCACAATTTCTATACCTTTTATAATTCTTATTCTTATGACTTAAAAAGGTAATTCAATTTCTTCTATCTTAACTTTTAAACTACTCATTCTGCATTTTATGGTTGGCATTTGTGAACAGTAAATCTAGATATGCTCACAAACTGACTTCCTTTCCTTGAAATACATCTGATTCACTCCACATACCTTTTTTGCTTCGTCCAATAATACAATATCACTAACTCGCACCACATGTGAAACTGTTCCAAAAGCCAAAGCCATTGTATTTTATAGTTAACTGAGGGAGTAATGTTAGTATTCAAGTAGTTGGTATTTTTTTTCTTTAAACAAATTATACTCACTATCTCACCAAAATTAACGAACTTTGTGACATGTGGAATAATAGTTTTTTTTTTTTCATGGAATAACAAACATATTTTGCACTTTGTACAAATAATTTTTGAATGACTATTAAGAATCTCCAGTTTCCAAACCCTGGGCGATGTAATATTATCATCAAAAAAAGGAAAGTGGTCATAATCATCATGTCGCTTTATCATAAGAATTGTTATATACTTAAATTTCTTCTTCACTGAAGACAAAATACCACATAGGAATTTGCGTTAAACCTTCATTTACATTTTATTAAAAATGGTCCAAGATGTTATTTTGTAGAATATTGTTTGCTATACTGTTGTTGCAGTAAAAACACCAAACATTTCCAGTAGTTAGTTCTTATAAATGTATCATGACCTTTAAAATCCATTTTCTAGTCTTAATAAAAAACCACTAAAACTTGAGTTGCTAGTATAACACACCCAGTTTCCCCAAATATTATTGTTATAGTTACAAATAACATAGTCATGAACATAGTTTTGTTTGTTTTATCCCATCTCTTGATCACTTGATGTGTTGTCCGCTCCTGTACAGTTTGATTTCATCATCATAATTCTTGGTGTGTTCTGCTATAAACTATAGCCTATTAAATAACATCCTTGAAATAGAGTTCGAAGTATTACATTGGAGTTCATACATAGTACAGTGGTAACAGTTCATAATTGAGTATTTTGTTAGGTTATGTTTTTTTATTCTATATCCTGTCTTTGTTATGCCCTTAACGACCTTAAACTTCAATAAGGTGTCAATGTAGGTAAATTTACTTATGGGATGGGTTGACTGCTATTGAAACTTTCTACAGGCTTAGTTTTAGGTATAATGAAAGATTGTCAATATTCAACAGCTTCATTTTAAATACATTTAAATAAGGTAAAATTTGAAGGTTAAATCTTCTGAAAAGGCCTTTTGTCCAGAATACCTTCAATGTCCGAGTCATTTCCATCAGCTATACTTAAAATCAACTTTAACTACTATGGTAGTACATATTTTGGTTAGTGTATTTAAATTGAATAACAATAGTCAGTTATATTTATTATTTTTAACCCTTCCCTAGATAACATCATTACTGTTATAATAGCAACACATAAGCATAATTGCAAAATAAAGATTGTTAGTTTGCATATCGATATGCGGATTCATGTCAAAAAATGTAGACATCTTCCATGACCGCTGTTCGTCAATAGTGGACACCAGCCTGTTGATGAACGATGTAGCCAGCTTCGAGAGGCATCTATGTTTTTCATTATATGCATTACGATAAGCACATTTGCTGTGTATCAATTTAGTTCCAAAGTCCTAATAGATATTTCTTTTAATTTTTTAATTTCAGGTCTGAAAGAAAGGATTTCATAGTAATATTTTTATTATGTACCCACATATTAAAAAGTATTTCATCTTGACTTTTTAATGTTCTTATGCCTCATTTCTGCATATTACAATTACCTAAAATACTATATTTACTGTTACGAAATAAAATTATGACTTATTAATTGGAGTATCTCTTTGATTTTCTTAAAGTTTACAGCAAAAATTGTTTGAGACTTAGTAAATTTATGTTTTCTAAAAATGAAAATTTTGCAATACCTTAAATTGTTGTTAAAAAATTATGTTGTTCCATGAGATAGTACAGTATTATCCTCATTAAAAAAATCTATGATTAAGTGATCCAAAAATTTTTTCATTCATTTAATAGTTTATGTGACTTTTTTTGTTTGTTTTTACTATATGAAGCAGTTTTTCAACAAAAAAATCATAATATCTTATTTCTGCTTTTCTTTTTAATTTTCAACTGATATATGTAATCCTAAGTGTGTATGTATCATTTCAGTAGTTATATAAAAATGCGAGAATGGGGTCCATAAAAGTCCATATTATATGAATGAAATAGTATTGTGAATATTAAAAAGGTTGAAAAGCATCTATGATGGCGTTTATTATGTTTATACAACAGTATTCACATGAAACACATGGCCCTATCCATGACACAGCTATAACCTGATTTTTTATTATGACCTATAAATCATCATTACTTATGAGGGGCATTCAATAAATTCTCAATATAGAGATGTCTCAACCTCTTTTTGTATACTTTTAAATACTGGCCCATGTACATTTAATTATAGGTTATAAAAAAAATTGTTTGTGTTCCTCTAAATATTGAATACTTGCTTTCCGTCCACGGTTTCATCCGTGTAGACACAAAATGTATACCTTCATTTTTTATATTAATTACTTTTGCTGTCGATCTCAATTCCATTCCCTTTTCAATTCTGATCTAGTACTGTTCCTGATTTAGGTCCTATTCACGCTTTTGACACTAATCCTGGTCCCACACTCAATCTCGACCTTGATTCTGCTTACAATTTTGGTTCCGGTCCTGGCTTTCGATTCTGCTCTAAGTACTGCTGTCGATCTCAATATCTCTCTAGGGCATAATTTCAATTTGTATGGGGCCGGAACAAATGCTCCCGCTCAAATCAAAATAAAATATAGGCCATATTACTCTAGGATAATTTGGCTTTCTATGTAGGTTATTCAGGGGCTTTGTTAAATAAAACTAAATAAAGTTTATGTTCACTTTTATATATTTACTATTATTAGAGAGGGAACTCGTACGGAGTTGAAACACTGACTAAAGGCATATTACTCTATAACTCTATGTGATGAATCATTACGTTTATGTACTGTGCTCCGATGAAGGAACAAAGAGACCTTGTCACAACGTGTAAATAGATTTATATTTTGTTGTAGTCCAACATTCTATGTATCTTTTTTTTTTTAATAATTATAGTAGCATTATATTTTGACATATGATGTTGCAAAGCTTTTTGTAAATATTCATATGTTCTCTTAAAATTGTAGTGCATAATTTTGTTGTATCATCAATAGTTTTCGTAGCACACCTGATTTAAGGAACTTTATAGATCATTTTTAACATATTGGGTTACATTATTAGAGGTTTTGTGAAGATGTATTATAGCTTATATTACTCAGTGATAATATAGCATTCTAGTCATGAAAGAATTTTAAATTTTTAATTGTTCTTGTAATTATTTAATTTATTAATTATAAACAAAATTACAAATCTTTTTATACTATTAATATTGATAAACGCTATTAATATGAGCGATTATGTTGTTTTGGGGAAACTAAAATATGCTATTATTAAATTTTTAACCAGACAAGAAAGAAGCCAGAATACATTAAGTAAAGATGAAAAGTATGCTGTTTATGAAGAGTCTACCCCTTCATTATCCACTATCCAAAAGTAGTTAAGTGAATTTAAATGTGAAAGACACATCATCGATGACGACTGTTGCTGACCGGCCTGTGGAAATTTCTTTCATTCTTGGGTTGAGTTGGCCTTTCCGATATTGTAAACAGTGAGCATCTTATGGCAAGAGTAACTGCAAGATGATTGTCGAAAATGTTGACAATACATCAGAAGCAATCGCGCATGGATCCTGTTTGAAGATTTTGGAGCTATGTAGGGGATAAAATTACTGGAGATGAAATCTTATGACCCTGAATGCAAGCAAAAGTTGATGAAATGACATGCTAGAGTAATAAATCATTCCAAGTTATTCGAAATCTTTCCTTAAGCTGAAAAAGGCATAATTACTATCTTCTAGGGTAAACATGTTAATATCACAGAAGTGTACTATTCCAACAAGCGTGTATTATGCCAGAACTCTATAGCAATTAAAAAAAAAGAAAAGCGAAATTGAGCAAAGGATGCTACTTGTCTATGATAATACTGCAGTTCACACTGCTCACATATTATCAAGGCTGAGACATGTCACTGGGTTCAACATTATAGACCACCCGCTGTATAGTCCAGATCTGAGCCTCAATAACTAATTTCTATTTTTCAACTTGAAGAAACATCTCTGACAGCATCAATATGATATTGCACTGAAGGTAGCTGAAAATGAACATTTTGACAAAGAAATAAAAACCTTCAAACAATATAATAAATTTAATGCACTGAGACACACAGAGACTAACTTAAAAAATTAAAACTATGTCAGCTGTTTTTTGTTTTCATATTTATACTTAGAATTTATTGAAGATTTCTCCTTAAACCAATTTTTAATTTATCAAAGCACAAAATGTTTGAAATTATTGAGAAATTCAAATAATTTTTTTGATCAATTCAAATTAACCTGGTCATTTTTAGGGTTTTGTTACTCAAAAAAAACGTACTATAAGATCACTTTTTTGTCTATTTTTCAAGATTCTTTTTGTCAGGAGTGCATGGAGGTATTAAATTGAAATTAATATCAAATATTTAAGTTTACAATTTTTTGAAGCTTTAAAAAAGAATTAAACTCCAAGTCATTGCAACCAAAAAATATGACCACTTGTTCTACATATTTTGGCACTTAGAAATAAATAAAAACCTATACAGAATTTTTCTATTGACCTAGTCTGATGAAATTTGGCAAGAAGCAAGGTCTCACAACACAAGCAAAGGAAGAAAAAAACTGAAAAATTATTAATTTACAGTTATATCACAAAAACTGTTTTTAGTGATTTCTGTCTGACATTTGTTCTGACAATCAAGCCCTTTCTCACTGCCTCTGCTATCACACTTCTTATATATCTGAAACATTCAATTTTAAAAGTTTTGAAAATTCGCCCAAATATAATGTTACTTGTCAACTTTACTACTTTCCTATTCAATTTATGAAAAACTGTCAGTGTTAGAACATTAAGGCTTATAACTCGTTTCAAGTCTATAAATCTATTCAAGATATCACTGATTCATTTGTTTCACATAATGAATTTTGAAGCCTTTTTCTGACCCTCCTTCTTTATCAATGACATAGGCGTGCATCTGAGTTAATTCATTAACAGGAAAAACTCATTAGTCTATTTTAAAACATCCCATCACTTTTCATTGTAATTCTTAGGTCACGACGTACACCCGAATATTTGGCGACAGTCAAAGGGTTACATCGCTAATCTAGCAGGACTACATCGACTGTAATATTGATCAATGTACGAGAACATATTTTACAATTTGTGCTTTCCCAAAATTTTGATGTTTAAATTTGTTACAAAAAAAAAAATATTCAAAAGACAATAAAAGTTACAGAATTTCCAAACCAATATCTTTCCAGTATCGTTATTGAAAATAGAGGATAATCATTGAGACTTGATGGATAAAATATTTACACACTTAATTAAGATTGTACAGAACCCTTAGGATATGAGTTCTATTTGCACTTTTTCAGTGCTTCTTATTTAGTCATGGAGATGTTCATCATCATACATAAACATAAGTCTACTAAAATCTAAAAGGATTTTATTTTGGATACTGATCTATAGATATTAGCTGTCTAGACTTCTCCGACGAGGGTGACCTAGTAATTTCAAAAGTCAAGTTTACATCTAGTGTATAAACAATTTATACCTATCAAGTATACATTAATTTGAAAATAAATCATATATAATAAATATATATATATAAAAAATATTATGTACAAGCTGAAATGTTATGTTTGCCGAATCATGTCTATGTGTTACCAATCTATATAATATAAGCAGATCAATGCACGGGTTCTAATCAATAAATTTAATTGTCAGTTCTTTTAAAATACATGTTGTAAGAAGATACAAGAATAGTAACATCGATATTTATGCATGTGCTATTGTTCTCAAACTAGGTTTTTATTGTTTTAAGGATTATAGAAAACAAGTATTCTCAAATCTGAACAGAAACAAAAAGGCAAGACATTTTGAAGTTTGACCACATTTTCAAAAATTTATGAGATGCAACCAATTTGAATAAATAAAGTATATTTTTGCACTGTGCCTGTTAGTGTATGATATTTAATTACGACGAATAAAACGCACGCAAAAAAACTATAAAAACGGCATTTCCTTTCTTAAGTAAAATAGAAATTTCTCAGTGTCCCCGATTAAGCCTTGTTGGGCACAATTGGCACGCGTTGTCGTACGCGCTGTACTGAGATTCGCCGCAGTGTCATTAGTTCGCTTAATAGGTCGCTCTCGTAGCAGACGTCTTCGATATTGTAATGTTGCCAAGTTTTATAACCATTTTTGTTATGACTTATCAGTTATGAGGTAGTGGAATTCAAGTTTAGAAAAAAATATATTTTATGGAATTATAATAAGTGCTGCAAATAAATAATTGCGAATATTGTGTATTTATCTTTTAGTGAACAGTTAGCAAACATTTTTTTGTTATCCTATACTTTGTTTCGATTCAAATGATCTCTTCACCCATTGCATCACAATGCATTCTCAACTTTATCTATGGGAAATTAAACACAAAATTATTACATGGCAAAAAGCATACACAAACATCATCATTAGAAGTAAAAAAGTTTCTTTTGTAATAAAGTATGTCTCATATTGGTGAAAACTGTCAACATCCACCCTTGTCTTATGCATGCTTAATAGGGTATTTGACTCTTTTTTGAAAAGTATGTCAAAATATTTAAAACATAGCCATTTTTCACTAGATTTTTTATTTTACTAAAATACGTTCGTTAAGTAGTCCTAAAACACCTTTCAAATTTTAATCACTTTAAATTCCCGCGGAAACGCTGGTCGCCATGTTATTTCGGCATGACGTCATTATCGAGTAAACAAACAAAACTTCAAATCTAAGGTTAGATTAATTAACTTAAATTCGCGTTTTTGCCATATCTTGCGCTATTAAACGACATATCACACACGTTAGTCGTACTTTGTTTTGTTTAGTCGATAGTGACGTCACACTTGACATAATCATGGCGGATAGCGTTTTTGGTCACGTGATATACAGATTAAAAAAGTACGAATTTAAACTTAAAATAATAAATGGAAATCGTGATTTCTTGATCGGAAATCAATATATTCCTGTTTCCCATTCAATAAGTTATCATAATTACATACTTTCACATTTTTTTGTTTATGATGGCAACAACCCTACTTAAGTACCTGGGACAAGTTTTATCTATAATCATTAAATGGAATGAGTGTATACTTAGTGTTAAAATGTGTCAGCAGTCGATTAAATAAAAAAAAAAACAGTTTTATAAATGTTGCATTTAAGAGAAAAGCTGAACTGAGTGAAAACAAATCAAAAAATTAAAGGATTACTACAAATTAATGTTGGTGATTTTTATAATTTTAATTTTTTTAAATAATTGGTTTGAGTTTTTTTACATAAAAAATTGTTGGTGAAACATGTTTATATACTTATATAAAAAAAAAAATAAGAATTTAGCTTTTCATTAAGAAAGAAACTTTTTATTTCTAGAATTATTACTTGGCAATTTTTACATACAGTCTTTGCATTAGAGAAACCGCATTAATGTTCAACCCCGGTGCATGATTTCCATTGGTCCCGATTTGATATATGTATTCAATCAGAAGCATATCAATGTATTGCAGAATATGAAATGCATAAAGGAAACAGGGAAAGAATTAACATTTTAACTGCCACATTCTATAAATATCAATGCTCTATTAGTTGTTATCTTGTAAAGGTTTAAGGAAATGTCACTTCCATAGTCAGTTAAATGTCCGTTAGCATATAGTGCGGCAGTGAGACTAACCGATGATTAACACATTTAATTACAATTAGTTAAATATCCGTTACAACTAATTTACATAATGAACATTTCTGATTGCCACGAGATTGATAAAAAATTTAACATTAATTAAGCCCGGACAACACAGATCGAATTACATCTGGTCTGCAGCACAGTGACGTTTTTGCCTATCACAATGATTGATTACCTGGCGTTTCATGAGGCGTGTCGTCGCACGAATATTGTCTTTCGTCGTGTTGCAGCTCAATTTTGCTATCCACTATTCTTTGAAATACCTACATAGACAAATATAGAAGATAACAATGTCGCACTGTTCTGTGTTTTGTTTTTAGTCGATTTAATCAAATACGATTATGTGTTTCTTTTGCAAATGGACAGAATCGCCGCCTTTTTTACGTTTTATACATGTTTTTTAAGCCAATAAATACTTTATCTAATACAAAAATGCACTTGAGTTACTTGTAAAAATATATTAATTTCCCGAATGTAATTGAAGGGCGACATGTAAACGTGTCTATATGCAAATACAATTCCAATTATTTCATTGCATTTTCTTGCTGACAACAATTTAGTTATCGAAATGACATTTGTGAAGAAGAAACGAGAACAGTATTCAATAACAGATTAAACATCTTGACGACATTGACTAGTGTTAATTGATACTCAAGTGTGAGCCTAGCTTTATTTCTACCAACATATTTGTATTTATCTACAAAAAATAGAGTTGAATAAATATAATTGCGAGACCGTCCCTTAGGTTTTATTTTAATTCCCTTTTACGGCGCTCTACGACTACGGTCTGTGGACACATATCTTCGTTTTGTGTTGTAGAACTACGATGCGGCGTACGGACACGTAACACACATATTTGGTCGGGGAAAAAATTTTGTTGCATTCTAAAATTAAAAAGTAACAGTAAAATCTCTTTGATTGTGCTGTTTTTATCTCGATAGTTTTGGTACCATTAAATATATGATTTAAAAAAAGGAAATTAAAAAATGGCCAGGAGCATGTCGGACCATACTCATTATAGAGTTCCGAAGCCATTATTACAAAGAAAGACACTACATATGAAACTAAAAATAAACAGTATTTTTTATGATATACATAAATACACATGTATGATTTTCCAATTTTTTCCTATACTTGTAGTATAAGACGGTATCACTTGCCAAATTTCATACTTGTAGGTTAACAGAAAATACCTTGTAAATTTCGATTTTGTTGAGAGTGGCAAAATATACGTTTTTTGCGGCATAAACTGCCGTATCTTTTTTTCACGTTAATTTAGAAGTTTGATATTTTCACATCTTCAAGGAACTGTAAACTTAAGTATACAGTTTTAATTTCAACTAGATACCTCCACGCGTTTCCGAGATTAAGAGTCTTGACAGACAGACAGACGGACGGATGGACAACAAAGTGATCCTATAAGGGTTCCGTTTTCCCGTTTAAGGTACGGAACCCTAAAAAGAAAAAAATGCGACTTAAGCCACGAAAAAAAATTGTGCCGTATATGCAGTGTTGGTAAGAGTAACACAAAACTGGTTCGAGCATTTTCAGTCCGGTAATTTTGATGTCAAAGATGAACTTCGCTCTGGACGATCTATTATGGATAACGTCAATGCCATTTTGGAAAAAGTAGAACAAGATCGGTATATTCGTTTTTACGACATAGCTGAAGAACAGGGAATTGACTTCAAAACAGTTTTGATCCATTTGAAAAAAACTGGATGTACAAAAAAGCTCGATACTGTCACACACGAGCTCACTGAAAGAAATGTAATGAATCATACTCTTTTACGATTCTCTATTGAAACATAATGAAACCGAACCGTTTTTGAACAATTGATCACTGTCGATGAAAAATGGATTACGTACGACGAGAACTTGCAAAAAAAATCATGGTTAAAAGGCAAGCAAGCTCCACAGATTATAGCGAAACCCGGATTAACTCGCAATAAGTCGATGCTATGTGTGTGATGGGATTGGAAAGGTATTAACTATTATTCATTATGACCTGTTACCAAAACTATCAATTTGGATCTCTACTGCCAACAACTGATGTGACTCGATCAAGAAGTAAAGGAAAAATGGCCGAAACTGATCAACAGAAAGGGTGTAGTTTTTCACCTTGATGACGCCAGACGACACACATCGTTAGTCACTCAGCTAATGTTGAGAGATTATGTTTGGGAAGTGTTAATGCATCATCATAGAGACCCCACCTTGCACCCTCCTTGTTTCGTTTTGTATTTGTATATAAGTGGGATCACGATTATGATAAAATGAAACTCTAGATTATAAAGATATAATAATTTTAACTCCTCAAAACGAAAAGTAAATTTGAAAATAACAGAGCGTTAGTATCCAACATGTAGGTGTTATAAGACTATTATTATTTTTCATACTTTTTATTTTGTTATCGTTAAATTTCACTGAAAGAAAATCAAGTGTATCACTCTCCTTTAGATCATCACATCAAATTGTATCTTACGCCAGAGGTTAGATGAAAACGGTACGTCACACCTAACCGATAAAGTGATCCCAGTTTTTAATATTCATGCATTTTCAGCATAATAAATCGCTCAGCGTTTCTCGCCTTTGCATATTTATCTGACGATCCCGTAGCATACTGTATACTTATTAGACGAGACAATGATACCGTGAATGTTAGATTACTCTTGTTTCTGTACTCAAGGCCGTTCATAATGCTGTTTTTTTTTTTCGCTTGTTTTTATTTAATGCTCTGTCTCAAACTGAGAAAAACTAGAGACATTTACGGGATTGTTTCGTTGGCTGATGTGTTCTTTGTTCGTTTGGCTCGTGTCTGTCATCTGAAGTATCTCAGAGACCGTATAGGAAGGAGTCGACTAGTCGACTTCAATAGAATGAAGAAGAGAAATTAAGGTGCTGCATAATTAAAAAACTAAAGGAGTCTTTGTGGGCGTCGGAACGCTTATCAGATAAAAGTACATTTATAAACTGCATGAGTATCCATACCGTAGAAAAGAGAAAGGTTTTATTTTCAAGGAATTAGTTCACATTTTTTTTATAAAATAATGTTTTCTAAAGTTAGCAATTATGTATTTAATAATGTGTTAAAAATGAGTGGTGATAAAAAACTTCGTAGATGTCGATGCCCTCGTCTAAGAATAATTGTAAATAGGTTTTCATACATATCTTGACATTTTTGTCATTATAATCTAGAAACTGTATATATCTTTCTAATATATTTATTTCTAAATTCTATTTCACAATAAAATGAGTTTTGTGACTTGTCAAAGTTGTTGCATAAGAGTAAATAAGTCTGACCCTGGACAATAATCACACAAGTTCTATTTGCATTTAACTAGTTTTTTTTCCTTTTGTTATTAACAGCTAAGTATGTCTTTTTTATGTAGATTGGGTATTTCTATGGAACACTTAATTTTTCATCCATTATTTTTTATCGACATTATCTCGGCACTGTCCATTTTGTAGGCTGTTAGATATCATGTTTTATCATTAATAAATATTATATTTCGTTCGAGTAACTCGAATACGAATACAATATATTAGTTTCCAACTCTATTTTCATAAAAAATATATCGGACAAGTGCGAATCTAACTCGTTCACCGAGGGTTCCGTACAAATTTCCGGGTACATATTATAAAAGTTCTACAAAAAAAATTTGGTTACCCATACAATGTACAATCATGACCGCGCATACCGTTGTTTAACCTCAATGATTAATTACGTACTTTAAAAAGTAAACACTATATTTTTATGATTTAATTGCCAATGTATGATTTTCAGATTTTTTCCTATACTTGTAGTATAAGACGGTATTACTTGCCAAATTTCGTAGTTCTAGATGAACGGAAAATACCCTATAAATTTTTATTCCCTTGAGAGTGTCAAAATATGTGTTTTTTTGCGGCATAAGCTGCCGTAACTTTTTTCACATTAACTTAGAAGTTGGATATTTTCACAACGTCAAGGGACTGTAGACTTGAGTATACGGTTTTAATTTCAACTGGGTACCTCCATTCGTTCTCGACATAAAGAGACGGACGGATAACAAACGGACGGATCGTATAAGGGTTCCGTTTTTCCTTTGGAGGTACGAAAGTCTAAAAAGGTATATAATACCTAATATAGTGATAGATATATACTTACTATTTATTTTATATCAGTAATAGTCTGATATTGTTATCATGAAGGCTTCTTTATTTCACCTTAAAACACTTCGCTACGCTCTTGGGGAAATGTCACAGAGCTGAGTTTCAACATCATGCAGTACCATGATTTACTTTAAGCATTTTTTACTCGCGGGTTGGACCAAAAGTAAAAACGTAATTCGTAAAAGTGATCTGTGAAATTTGATATAATGTTTGGTAGTCTTTTAAATCTTGCGCATTACGTCTATGGAATATCTTTTCAATTTTGGTGCAACTCGCCGTAAAGGTTTGTATTAGACAGATAAGAAATCATTAGTCTGTTACGTAGTTTTTTTCACTACATGCTGCTGTATGAGATATAATTACATGTAAAACTCGCCTTTGACAATTTAAAACATTCATATCTTTTACTTTTCACACATAGAGAGTTCGTTCTGTCTTTGACACTATCTGGCAAACGTCTTAAACCATATTGATGTTGTGTTCATTTATGAAACCTCATCCAATCCGGATGTTTTTAGCCATTTTTGATGTTAATCACTTAAGCCATTTCATGGTAACGAGGCCACAACACGGTATTGGCATTTATTTTTATTATGAGAAATAATGTACAAAAACCCAGTGTTCATTTTTATCGCCTGTTTGATTTACAAGTCGCTATCACGAATAGCGAAAGGTCATCCGCATTGACTCTGAACTCTATTTGTACTGGAACAGGTATGCCGTTTTTCACCTATATTATGATAAAAAAGTTTCCGAACGTGAAAATACGAAAACAAAGTCACTTTCGCTAGTATTAAACAAACATATATCATGATATACAAATGCAAAAGGTAATGTGCTTAATTTTCCTAAGAAACTGTCACGGCCCCCGTCACCTTCACAGTTGTGAATGTTCGTAAGCGCTCACCAATGAAATGGACGAGAATTTTCGGGCACGCATTACAGTGCGTATCGAACAAAAAACTGCGAAAAATAATTCTGACAGTCCGTCCTGTCTTGATATTAAACTAAGACTACCGAAAGAATTTTGAAGAGACCAAAACAGATGAAAATCGGGGGGTGCATGCAAGGTCAGGGCTATATGGTGTATGCATTAACACTTAACACCAAACTCTCTCAATATTTGTTGACGGGCTAAAGATGTGTGTTGTCTGTTGTTATCATGATGAAAACCACACTCTTTCTGTCGACCAAATCCGGCCGTTTTTTTTTTCCTACTTGCTTGATTTTTATCAGCTGTTGGCAGTAGAGATCCGAATTGATAGTTTTGCCCGGCAATAAAAATCATAATGAATAATGCACAGCATCAACTTATTATGTGTTAATCCGAGTTTTGCTATAATCTGTGGAGCTTGTTAGCCTTTTAATAATCTTTTTCCCAAATTTTTGTCGTAGGTAATCCATTTTTGATCAACAATATTCAATCTTTTCAAAAACGATTCGGTTTCATTACGTTTCAATAGAGCATCGTAAATGAGAAGTACACGATTCTTTAGATTTCTTTCAGTGAGCTCGTGTGGGACCCAAGCAGCGATGTTTTTTTTGTATATGCGGCTTTTTTGAAATAGGTCAAAAGGTTTTGTAGTCAATCACAAGTTCTTCAGCTGTGTCAAAAGAACTAATATGCCAATCTTATTCTACTCTTTTCAAAATGGCATCGACTGTATCGTCGACTAGAGCGAGGTTCATCTTTAACATCAAGTTACCGGTCTGAAAGTATTTGAATCAGTTTGGTGCTACTCTTACTGATACAGCATTAGGTCCATAAACGTCACAAATTGTTTCGCGGCTTGTGTCGTATTTCTGCCTTTTTTTTTTTTAATAAACCTTCATAATGTATCGAATTTCTACGTTAGATTCACTCATTTAATTGAACAGAAAAACAATAAAAAAATGGCGGGACACAGTTTTTAATTTTAATTTTTCTTTTATTTACAATATCTATTTAGTGGTATCAAAACTAGCCAGATGCAAACAGCACAATCAAAGAGATTTTACTGCAACTTTTTATTTATAAAATATAAAAAACTTTTTCTCCTCCACTGACATTTTCATTCTTTATACTGTTTAGCTGTAGCCGTATGTACGGCTTTACATACCGTATAGGTCTTTGCGCAGGCTAAAATTAACCGACAGAATTCTATAATGTTATGATCATAATACAGCAGAACGTATAAGAAAAAATGCATTAAAATACACTCAACAGTTATAAATTCTTTTTTATAAAGTAGTTGCTGATGAATTTTGCTTCATATATCCTAACTCCTATATGACATGCATATTTACCCTCCTGACATATACAGTTTTGTTAGAAGGCCTAAATATACATGCTTATCCTCCCATCGTTTTCTCCCCCCTTTGTTTCTTCGTTTAAATCGTTTGTTTGTTTGTACTCGTGTAGTTTCGTGAGGTACAGAGGACGGGCCTTGAGCTGCCCGCTGTAGATAGT
Organism: Eumeta japonica; assembly: GCA_005406025.1. NCBI lineage: Eukaryota > Metazoa > Arthropoda > Insecta > Lepidoptera > Psychidae > Eumeta > Eumeta japonica. The sequence goes on from BGZK01000686.1 coordinate 238,902, forward strand.
TGAATCATTCCGGCCCACGCGCCAATAATGCCACGACTCCCGGGAGTGCGAATTGCAAGTTGCAATACCGAGATCGGCGCGCTTAGCGCGTGGGTGACGGTCCAACTTTGTAGTCTCGATTTCTTATAAGCAAATATTATATCTTTACCACCGTTCGGGATAACTGTATTTTTATGAATAGACACTGGTTCATTCATATTTATATACGAATAATTCGTTTAATTTCTCATTTTATTTATAATATTTATTTCATATTACTGAATTTGCTTACGATATTTTCATTTATTTCATAGTTTATGGCGAACTTTGTTTAATTCTTTCCTCACAAGATAAAAAACGTTCACGGGTACTCGAAACTTGATGACGATTTACAATTGTATTGGCTTTGCACCGATTTAGTACCACCATGGTGTTCCTCTCGTAACAGCCTTGGGTACGCATTCTTCCGCTATCCCGACGGTGAAGCCTTCTCGAACTCCTGCGTATAATAAGGATCACCCTGATGTCTGTAGGAGCAGTGCGCCTGAAAATATACTGCGCCACCTTGTGCTTGTAAACAGACGGCGCATTCGCAAAGGTCGCGACGTTTGACTCTAGTGGCAGTCGCAAGACCGAGCCAGCATTCTGCTAATGCCTATCCGCTGCTCGGCCTCTTCTTAATGTCTGTTGGGATCAAAGACGCGTCTAAAAAGGCACTGGTGCGCTACCGTAAAATAGACACCCGTTTCAGGCCCCTTTTTGCTTTCCACGGGTACGGCGAGATCGAGTGCATTAAGGCCCCTCCTCGCGCCATAGCGACAACCCACCGAGAGATTTTTTTTTAAACCTTGTTTGATATCAGTTCAAAAGTAGAAATATTTCATTTCACGAGTGCTCGTTAGATCCGACAAAAGTAAATTGTTCATGATTAAGCACTGGCTCTGCCGTTGAGTATTGTCATTGCTTTAGTGAATTTTAGCCTACGGGTCTACCTATTGGTTTGTTTATTTATAATGATTCAATATTTTATGTTTCTTATTAAATACAGTAACTACCAGATTAATATTTAAAAAGAAATAGTTAATGTCGTTGTGCTGAATCCAATGTTTATTTTTATAAACGCATGGCTTTCCAAAATTTACTATTAGGTAGAAATTTTAGATATGAATTAGTTTTGCGCATACATCATTCATTCTGAGCATGCGCAGGTGGCGGAGATATCTCTCTTCCTCTCTGCCATGTTACGTCACATAAAATAGATCTGACGCTATCTCGAATTCAGAGCGGGAGTATCCGTAGCTGACATTAACCAAACCACCTATTCAAATTTTTCGATCCTCGTTTCAAGAAGATAACACAACGCACGCATTTTAACTGTTATAAGCGGACCTGTATACAAAGTGCGATTCGAACTCGAGGTGACACCTTGATATAGAGTTAACTACATATCATTAAGCTGAAACATCGGTTCTTAAAATGGCTAAGAAATCACCTGTGATTTGTACGCTCGATGACGCATTGCAAAAACTACCTCGCATATATATTTAAATTTGTTGATGTCTTTGTTACATCGCAGAGTCCAAGGCATCTACACTATTGTACTCAATAGTTTTCAAGATCTACGCATTTCGCTGTACATATTTATATATGGCCTGTTTTGATGCAATTTTTGATCCTTGTGTTGGAGAAAAAATTGAAAACCGTTCTTTTTTCACAATTACTACTTGTATTTAACATATTAGTTAGAAAGAATATATTGTCGATTTTATAAAATAATTTGCTATGTTCGATTTCATACCGTTACATTGCGAACATACGGTTATTTCAAATGATTCTAATATTTGAAGAAAATTGCAATCTTCCTCGTCATATAAAATTTCAGAGAAATTTGTAATAAAATGTATACAACAATTACCAGATATATGTATCTGGAAATTGGAGGAATCCCGCCGCCGTATATTTATCATATACGCCGTACGTATATACGGCAGAGCGACACGACACGATAATAAAATAAACCAATACAGTGTCGAAATGAGTCCATATGTGAGTTAGAACGTTATCTGTTACTCATTTCAATACTTTTTTTTCGATATATCAACGTTCCTATTTGGACCTTGGCCATAAAAAATAGGTGAGGAAAGCATTGCTAAGCCACGCCTAAGGTTATTGCATGACGCCTACGCTACGTTTCAGGGAATGGAATATGGCCATGTAAATAAAATACAAAAATAAAATGCTATTTATATAGTCATAATTTGGACAGGTATATTTTTATTTATGAATATGATTAGGAAAATATTTGTCACAACCTACCAATGTCGAGTCTGGGGAATTCAACAGAGTAATGGCAGTCGATAGACTACTAAATGTGACTACGGCATATTAGCTAGCCGATGTACTTATGGCACCTCAGTCGCTGTTTAGCAATGCACCCTTCGCCTATATTTTGCATCCATTCGTTGGATATTATCGTATTAGCATATTTAACGAAAAAGGAAAATGTTCGATAACATTTAACAATTTAGCACTATTATAATAGGACAATGTTATTAATTCCTCTGTAAATTACTACGGACAAAAAAAATATGTGTTATATTGTTCATAATCTGTTGTCTCCTTAGCAGAGTTAGCAACAGGGCGCGTCGCGATGGCCTCGCGCCACATTCCATATAATTATCGCATTTATGTCATATTGTGTCTATGATAATGGAGCTCCTCGCTCGCTGAAATAGTAAATGTAGGAAGTTTTGCTTTTTTTTTTGCAGGCATCCATTAATTACGTGAGGCGATTTTGGCAATTTTCTGATCGCCAACTCAGCTCTATAAATATTATTCTTTTAATAATTCTTGATTTAGCTACTTTTTAATGGAAAAAAATGTTTAATTTAACCCACTTTTCTCGCAATTTCGCACTGTTCCTTATGAAAAAAAAAAAACCGTGATATTTGGCGAAACCTCGCATCTCCCCCACGTAAAATTGGTTGATATTCGTCTCAAAAAATGCTTCACGTAATTATTGGACGCCACCTTGCAAATGTTGGAATTTTAAATTGGACATGAACGTCATCATCGTATTAGTCTACACCAATTACTGCCAGTCCCTGATCATAGATCTTTTTCGTCGTTGTAATGGAGACAAAATTGTGTAAATACTAAAACTATGAAGCCTCTATATTTCGGAGTTGTAGTTGGATCCGAGTGCCTTTTATCTATGAAACTGATCAGAGATAATGAGTAAGAACGATTACATATAAATTACGTCACGTCATCGTTACGCTCTGAATAATAGACAAAATGATTTTGTTTAAACGGTTTTTAACGAAGTACACGATATGAACATCATTCTGAGATGCTATTGTCTTTGTGCTCAAATCTAGTTTTGTTATAATTTGTGTTGAATATAAGATAATCAATTCGTAATTGATGCACAAAGAAAAAGTTGCTTACACCAATTTAAGTTGCAATAAACCCAATCATTTGCCAGTTTTTGGAATGATATCGAGTGGTGTTAGAATTGACATTAGATTAGCCGTATTCAGTTGGTATTATTATATAGTCTTCAATTTTAAACGATCGACTGTTGTAGGTTGATATTTTTTAGTATGAAAATCGCTATGGACCGACCTAAAATGTCGCATCATCAATTTCTCGTAAATTCTGGAGCACGCCCCAGTTTCACATGACTTGTAAAAAATTTGTATTACAAATCGGTCTCGTGTTTTATTCAAATGCTCATTGCTCATAATGCCTCACCCGACTCATTCGACATGCTCCTGCATGTGTTATCGCTGTGATCTAATTATTATTGACGTTTCACGTGATCGGATTTAAAAACCCACGTAGGGGCAGAAGAGATATAATATAATTTCATACATCTGTGTGTGTATATATATAAAGTAAACACGTACAGAATGAAATCGTCGGTCTTATCCAGTTCGCTTATGTTCCGAAATAAAACCACGTAGTGTATGGACGCTCTCTCATTTTTGTGATACCATTCTTTAATGTAAAATAATCTACATAGTGAAAATTTTTTTTCTTTGTCTGGGCATCACTTGAAAACTACTGTACGTGACGTGTAGTTTTGGTATGAGACTTTGGCCATCCGACGAGAAATAATTTGTAGATGATTTTATGCTTATCTTGAGTTTGATGATAATTAAATCCTCATCGCTTAACAATGCATGAATCTATAAAAGGAGGGGAGACTCGTTCATACATTGTATAAATCACCGTGAGCGGCGCGTAATTGACCCGAAGCCGCCCGTGACCAATCGATTACTCCACACTAATTCCATCGTATTAATTGACTATTTGATGGTGTCCTTCTATTGTTTGCTGTCACAGAGGTTACTTGCGTAGGACTCGGAAACTAACGGACCGGCTTCAGATTGTAGAAGAAGAATTTTGTCGGTTAATGTGAGTGAATTCTAAGAATAAATTTGAATTATTTTCACAGGTTATCGCTTTTCTAAATACCTATCGAAATCGTAACACTAAGTTTCCAAAAATGTTCAAAATATTGAAAAAAAAGAAAGCATAGATATTTTCGTTAATAAGTACCTTGTAAATATATATAACAGCTGAGAGTAACTCTAACATCAATTTTGATGTTTTCTTACATGCATATTACGCGGCCGGCACGAATGAAGACTGCACGCATATGCGGTACACGCGATCGATATCTTGAATACGTAAATCTACATACACGTTTTGTGCCTATGTCTAAATTCTAGACCGTCTCCCGTTACTACCGCCTGTCACAACTCGCAACCCGAAGATTTCCAGCGGCTCCACTGAACCGAGTGTTAGGGGACTAAAAAAAAGTAGAACTGTAACAAATCGCCGAGTGGAGCAAAAAAAAAATGGAGAGCTTCTCCCACGTCCAGCGAGTGACGCGAAATATATGATTTTCAGTGTTATGTTTAACGTCTATTTCTGTTGAGTTGCGTGTACGAGCCGGCGAAGCAGCACGTTTCATCCGCTCGCAGGAGCCCGCCCGCCGCGTATTTATACTTAAAACGGATACATAGCTTTCGGCCCGGCTCGCGACGTCCTGACGCCATTGTCTCCTGAACGACGTACGTCCGCGGAATGTCAACGTGAAATGAAGCGAAACGTGAGTAATGTACGTGTGCGTTTTCTATGCATACGTGTATGTGTGTGTGAGTGTCTGCGCATGGGCGTTGTGTTTGCGCTCTTGCGCCGGTGCACACAGGGCGGTATGTAAAAATAAACAGTGCAGTTGTGGAGAGGTTGGTAACACTGGTGACGCGCCCTCTGTCAACAATGAAATATTTTGTTTAGTACATTAGTGCTATTACTTTACTCCTACTTGTCAATTATGAAAAAATATAATTGTGCGTGTATTGTAATTACTAATTATATATATATATTTTTAATTTCCTATGAAAATAAAACACCTTAATGAACCTATCGAATTAAAAGATTAAATTGTTAGAAATGGGGAAAAGTGTTTGAATTACAAAATTAATTCAGACAAATTGAATCGCGGTTTTAATTTTTAACGCTTTTGTTTATAGAATTCCGATTCCACATTGTAAATGAGTATTCTAAATTTATTACGTCAAAAATTCATAATTATGAGAAATAATTATAATTCGAATTAGAAATTGTTAAAGGAAATTTATAGCGAATTACATTCAATTTGAAAACTTAAGGAATGATTTAAATCATTGTAGAAAACTAAGAACCACTGTACCAAACGAATTAAGGAAAACCATAATATCGTCTTAAAAACAAGTAATTTCGAGAGAGTTTTATCATAGAAACACGAAACGTATACCTCGTTTTATTGACGTCGTGTGACGTCACTGACTAATAGGGCCGCAGCGAAGCGCAGTAGCTACTCCATTTTCAGAATTCACTGCAATCTTTTTCTTTTAAAACTTATTTAGCGTTTAAAACAGACGGGTGTTCGTCACGTCGTTTTATCCAATATCTGTCGCGCTGTAGCATCTCGGCGGCCGTGAACTATATTAAAGTCGTTATATTTACATCCCGCTAATTTTAGCGAGCCCCACTCTGAAATGATTTCTTCTTTCTTTATGTGATATTTTTTTGTTTAAAATTTCTTTTTGTTAAAGATTTTGGTAATCTTATTATTTTGAGTGAGCCATTATTGTACCTCGGAAACGACTCGATAAAAATTAACGCTTAGATAACGTTTTGCTTTTCATGTTTATTTATATAGGCGTCTTCTCTAGAAAAAAGGCGATTAAGGAAATATTTTTCTAAACGTTGCTTTATTTCTGTCGTATACAAAGAGGTTGGATTTCTCGCGTACGAAGGAGGTTATAGGTGGATATTAGAGATATGGCAGATGAGTGAGGAGAGTATAATAAATAGACATAAAACAGTACATAAAAAAAAAAATGAAGAAAGGTAAGAACGTTCATATGGCGGTACCGACGGTGCCCAGCGAAGGGCAGTGTACAATCACTAAAATAAGTATTTTGAACTGCTTATAGGAGTTAAAAAGTTATTCAATAAATTATAGGATTCTATTACCTACCTTGGTCATGTTATTTCAAACCTCGAGATCCATTCGATGTGACCAGGACACCAGACATGAGATGTGTATAAAGCGAAAGTTATTTATCTTATTAGTTTTTTTTTCGCCTCTAGTCTTTCACCGCCTACCCACTGAAATGCAAACTATTCAAACTAGGCACATAAAAGCACTAGCATCATGTGTTATGCTAGTCGTTTTAAATGTCCTGTAAAAGATGTGGAGCATTTACACGAAAATGCTCCACTGTATGCACCGAGTGATGTGAACGAAAAAGACAGACGTACCGATAGTGACAAGATGAATGTTAAAGAGGAATATGTTATTGATAAATTAAAAGTTCGCCCAGACTCGGGCGTAGAGTATAAAGAGGCGCGGTATCGTCGCTGTGATATCGTACCTCTAAAAAGAAAGAACTAAACGAACTTAAAACGCCTCGGTCAGGCTCACTCGGACGAAGCGGCGGGCGGATTGTCGGAGGTCTCGTCATCGACCTTTTTGAAGGCAGCGAGCGTTTCTTTAGCTCGTCTGAAAATGTTTATTAATCGCATTTTTATTTTATTTGTTAAATAATAATAAATTATAAGCTACAACGTCGTACGCTACAGCGCGAATGGCACATTGATATTGATTTGAAACTATCTAAACGTTCAGGCTTTCATCGAAGTGTTAAACAGTGTGTTTTTTAGATCGCCTAGGTAGGGGCTCGTTTTCAGCAAAAATACAAATTCGCTTTGGCGTCGTGGACTTTAGGTGAATGATTGAGGTATCAAAAGATGCGTAGGGATAAGGACTGCATGAGTTGAAAAAAAATGCTTGAAATGTTTGAGAAAATCGCAAACAACAGTTAGAAGTTAGTGTATTTAGGGGGTTTCTAAAAGACAATTTCAAACCTATTTAGATATTTCTTTTTAATTTTTATATTAAATATTGACTCAATATCTGAAGAGTTTGTTTTTTATTATTCTGGAAATAATGAAAACTTTTGGAGTTGCGATTTTTTTTAAAATCGGCAATTCCATAACTTAAGGCTAGCGTCGTATATGGGAGTACTGATATTTATTTATAATGACTAACAACGTTAATTTTTACATATCAACAGATTTAAAAAAAAATAATTAAGGACAATTTACACACTTAGTTAATAAATATTGCTTGAGTACTCATTTTTGTTTTTATTCCTTTTGTTATTGAGTTCATTTTACACCCGAAGGTCGTGTAGAGGACGAAATATCTGATTTTTTTCGTGATGAAGCATAATTTTACTAAGATATCTTATATAGGTATCTATAAAAGAAAAAACTGACAGACTGATTCACTGACTAATCGAACGACGTACATCTGAAAGCGCTGGGTCTAGAAGCATGAAATTTTGCACAAATATTCTACAGGTGACGTAGGTGTGCACTAAGAAAGGATATTTGAAAATTCCACCCCTAAGGGTACAAAATGGGGGTTGGATAATTATATAAAATTTCGTTATTTTTGGTAGTAGCGTTTTCATACTCACAGTAAATATTCTTTATTAAAAGTAATAAAAAACGTAGTTACTAATTTTTCAAAACGATTATTAAAAAGGAGTGCAAATTTATATAGAGAACTATTTTTTTTATCGATTCCAAACTCTCAGTGTAATTGTATTCTCTATCAAAAATAATAATAACTAGACACTTACTTATTTAACTTTTCAAAACTACCCTTATATGATTAAATGGGGTTGTTATAAAATAGGCTTGGGAATTTATGTAACGAATTCAGCAACAGAGTCGTGGCTATGAATGCCAGAAGCTTGAAATTCGCGGAGATGATTTCTATTAAGACGTTTTTAGAAATCCATTCCCTAAGGGCTTAAAATAAAGGATAAGAGTTTGTTTGAAACTACTAAATTTCAATAAAAAATTTTAAAAATTATGTGCATCCTCATGGTTTAAAACAAAAATATGCTGTACCACTATTAAAAAAATTATATTGTTGAAGAGGGCAAAATAGGGGATGAAAGTTTCTAAAAAGTAATAAGTACAATGCGCTTTTATTTCTAAACGCTACTTGCATGAGTTTATGTACCAAATATTATAATTATTGCTTCATAAATGAAGAACTTTCATAAAAACTTTCATCCCTCATTTCAACCCCTTAAGGAATGAATTTCCAAAAATCCCTTCTGGATGCTTTACGTCGCTTAAAAAACCTTTGTGCCAAATTTCATTATTTTGGACCAGAGGGATTTCATTTCCTCAATGTTTTCTCAACGGCGTTGTGCAATTAACCTCATTTTGAATCTCACAAGCGACTGTTACACACGATTTAGATAGGTTAGTTAATGTGCTAGTGTCCAGATGTGGTTAATTCTTGTGTCTTTGCGGTTCGTTGTCGATTAATTGGTTTGATTTAATTCTTTGTTGTATTTTTTGAAATATTATTCCTAATAGATTTGTTTGATTTGAGTTACAAAAAAATTTTTGGTAAAAGTTTTATTTCTATTGGATTTGTTTAATTCGAATTAAAAAAAAAAACAGTTGATAAACGATTTATTATTATATATTAAATAGAAAGAAAATATATATCAGTTAACCCATTGAATTTGTTGTAGTTCATAAAATAAAATAAACTTTAATCGTAAAGTTTTCTTATTAATACGTAGGTATTAAAAGTACACCTAGAAAGGGAAAAGTATTTGTATTATTTATTTCTATTTGTTTAGTTTGGATAATCCCCGAGTAATATAGCCCAAATTTTATTTTGACACTGTGTTTGCTACGTCTTCGTCCAAACCAGAACCGTGACTAAAAGCAGAATCAGAATTGCACACAAGACAGATACAAAAATGAAATTCGAAACCGCGATCGAAACCGAAAATGAAACCAACGTCAGTATGAATTCAAAATTAGAATCAAAAGAATCACCTGAATCTAAATGAGAAACAATGCTGAGATCAAAATCTAAAGCAAAATCGGAATTGAGAATGATATCGGAATATCCTTAAATCAAGACGGAAGTCGGAATTAAAAACGAGACCGCAGTTGAAATCGAGAACCAAAGAAATCGACATCGAGAACACGAGCAGAATCGGAATCGAGAACGGGATAGCGGTATCAGAATCTTGATTATGTAATGAGGCGGTATACAAGATAAAGGAATTTATTTTATGTCTACACGGGCGGAGCCGCAGGCAAAAGATAGTCTACTATATAATTTTCTATTTAACATTGTATGCGTGTATCTAGCAACACTTTAGTGATTTGCAATGAATTTATTTTGTCTACACAAATGAATAACTTTCGTTCATCAATAGTATTATCATGATTATTATTATTTTATTTATTTATTTAGGATACATGGAGAAAAAATAAATAAAACTAATAACAGCACATTTAATGATTGTTAATATACATAGATTTTACTGTATTTATTCAGACCATCGATGATTCAACCAAGCTGCAGTTGTCCGACTCTGTCAACAATGACACAGGATGAAACAGTGTCAATATATGCCAGTCGAAATATACATTGTTCTTGTTGCCGATTGAGACAATAACGAGAATCAACGACTAATTACGCATTGTATTGTATTCGTCTTGACGTGATACATATAGTTTTCAAATTGCCTCCATATAAAAAGAAATAAAGGTGTCACGGTGATATTTCTACCGACTGTAAGCCCACCCCTTGGATCGTTTTCCTTCAACAAGTTTCAGAAGTACGCTTCTTGCGGTGTGAGCACAAATGACGGAAAGGACGGAGATTTCACTTGTATAGTCGGTCGTTAACAGCACGAACTTCCAAATTGTCTTACGGCGGATGCACAAACATGTCTGCATTTTATAGAGAGTGCTTCCGCCTGTACGTGTGAACTGCATACATTACATATGAGGGAGCGTGGCCATACATTTCGCATTCCTGCCGTGCGAGCGTCGTCATCGCCGGATCTTCTGCAGCCGGATGCTCGGCTGCAGGTACGGGCATGAACCAACTCGAACCCGAGCATCGTCTCGTGCGGCTGACTCGCAGACTGCCTGTGAGACAAACAAAACAGACTGCCCACACGGGTCATTAGAGCTAGACGATTTACGTCTGCCTTTCGAGGTGTTGTCGGAAGACGCTACTTCCCTGTTTGTGGATGAAGATAGAAGGTCTCGTGGGAGCAAGTAGCTTCCCGTCTACTGCTCGTGCTGTGCTAAGGTTTGAAGAAACAAGAAAGGTACGGGAATGTCATCGGTGCATGTTGCATATAGGCTGACAGATAGGCAACTACCAAAACAAAATAGACCTTACACTATGCCCCTATATCGCAAATAAAAAAAGATTACGTGGCGCACAATATATATTTCTGGAACTGGTCACTTACATAAACAATATTTAAAAAGTAATTACTACATTTGAAAATGGAACTCTTTGGCTGTAGAATCAGCTGATTTCATATGACTGTCAATTGTTTTTACATTGTGGCGTCATTTCAAAAATTTTTAAAGCATTCAAATTTTCGTAGTATGATTTTCTACAATTTTAAGTGTAATTTAACAGCTCAGCAGAGCCTCGCTAGGATTCGAACTATTTTGCTGGTGAAGCGCCATGCAGGAATACTATTTATAACTGGTTTGCAGAATTCAAGCGTGGTCGTGTCAATCTCAGTGCCGAATTTCGTGATGATCGCGCGTCCGCCGCCGTGAACGACAAAAACATCGATGCTGTGTGCCTTATGATCGAAACAGACAGGCATGTGAACTACCATGAGATTCGTACATACTTAGACTAGGCATGAGTCAAATACAATCAAACTTACTCCAACATGTGGGTATGAAAAAACTGTGCTCGCGGTGGATCCCACACAATTTGACTGAAGCTCAAAAAACGGACGACGTCACTTGATACAATGCCATGCTTACCAGATTTAAGGAAAGAGGCGTCAAATTTGGCGTGGGACATAGTAACAGGTGACGAAACATGGATTTATTGCTACGACCCCAAAACAAAGCAGCAATCGACCGTATGGGTCTATCGAGATGAGCCGAAACCAACCAAAGTGGCGCGAGCAAAGTGCCTCTAAGCGGATGATTGCTTTTTTTAATAAAACTGGACACGTGGCTACTATTGCTTTGGAGAATTGTCGTACCGTGAATAGTGATTGGTACAAGACCATTTGTTTGCCGGAAGTTATTGACGAACTCCGTAAAAATAACCGTAAACGTCGTATCATCTTGCACCACGACAATGCCAGTTCTCACACGGCCAAACAGACAACTAAATTTTGAAGGAGAAAAACGTAGAACTTAGAGCAATCCTGCATACAGTCCCGACCTAACATTTTGTAACTTTTTTGTTCGCAAAAATTAAAAACCAATTACGCGGTCAACGATTTTCATCATCAGAAGAGGCTGTCGAAGAGTATAAAAAACATGTTTCCGAGGTCACCAAGGAGGAGTGGCATAAATGTTTTCAAAATTGCTTTATTCATGAAAAAGTGCATTTATATTAACGGAGAATATTTTGAGGAACAATAAATTAATTTTTGACCGTTCATAGTAATTTTTTCTCATTCATTCCAGAAATTTTCAGTGCACCCTTCATATTTATTACAAGTTTTATAATCTAATTATTAACTAAGGATGCGGCTGTCCGTAACATATTAAATATCCAAAGTTTTATATGTATAAGACTTGAATTAATGCAATCTTTATAGTTAGTTATTTTAATAAGGCCATATGCCACATTACTTTATGTACGTCTGCGAAATATACTATCACTGTAAATAAACATTTAATTAATAAGACGTTTATTCCTAAAATTAAGTTAGCGAAACAATACAAAATGTAGGTATTAGCCAAATCCTGATGAAGGTTTTTTGAGCAGTAACATATACAAGCGTCAAACTAGGCGTAATCATAGTGCGGACTTAAGGAAAAGAATAAATAAAATCGTAAGTGTAAGTGGGGCTCGGGCTGAGAATTCACAAATGAATGAATGAAAATAATTTATTTTAATTATTTAACACAGATATTATTGTTTGTACATAGTACGGAATCTTGGGTGCGCGAGTCAGACTCGCACTTGGCCGGTTTTTTTTTAACTACTCATTAATTGTACTAGTGCGAGTTATAAATTGGATTTCAAACAGGGGTTGATTTACGCAACGATAATTATCATTAATACTAATTAGAGCAATGCTGTTATATAAATAAATTAGAGAACATTTTTTACTGCGACTCCAATAACTGTCGCCATTCAAATTCAAAGTAAATGTATATACCTGTTTTCATTTTTATTACAAATATATTTGATAAATTATAAACGTATAATAATTTAAATGCCCCATGGTATTTTTAGGAGCAGTTTGATGAAGCCTTAACTTGTATTTCATTAGTTGGGTAATTGTACCGACGCGGCGCCTTCCAAAGTCGAAACTCTGGAAGCTTTCGTACAGAATCACGCAGGCGCTCAAGGGACCGCTCCATACCGTCCGCTGAAACATGAGGATTTTCAATTTATAACGACGTTCATTGCCAGTTTAGTGAGACCGAACGAAAACGAAACAATCTCAAAAGTTGCAATGTAACGTTCGCGACTCGTTCGAAACGCCGAGTCGGCATGACGGCGGTGGCACGCGACGTACGTGGGCCAGTCGACCGGCGCGCCGGTACTCGAACCGGCGAGAAACCTCTCGAACGCTCGGAACGTTCGACCTCGTATAAATACGTCTCGCGTCCGACGCGCCGGCATCAGTGTGATGCGGGTGTTTGAGCGGATCGTGCTGTTGTTTTTACCATTCTGATTGGACAGCGCCGTGAACGCGCCGAGTGAACGAACCGTTTGCGTCGATCTCGACTGTTTACACATTCCGTTAGTGCTTAAGACTGAACCTCTCTATTTGTAAAATTAATTGATAGAAAATCCATATCCTGCTATGGAGTCGCCTGTAGTCGTCGATAAGCCGCCCGAGTATCATGGAAACACCAACGGCAATGATGTGAGTTAAATATATACGTTTTTTATTGTTATTAATAATTATATCAATTTCAAGAAACAACAATTCATTTTTATGTATTTATATTAATAACGATGAGCAATTCAGACCAGCCACAGTAGATTTTAATCTTTTTTACACGTATAATCGCGATGTTTTTATTAAACAGCATGCCGACCTAACGTCATCACTCATGAACACTTTTGCATAGATCGTGATTTTTTTTTCTCCAGACAGGCACGTTGAACTTTATAACCAACCGTTCACTTTTTTTTTTAGGAAGACGAACGAATTAATAATTTACAATATGACGTTAAGTCGGATTGGCGAAGATTGATCAAGTTAAAAAAAAAAAACATTACTGCTTTTCTTATATGCTATACGGGAATATTTATCCTTTGTCTCTCTGACGTTCGACGGTACCTTTCTCCGAATAAAAGAGGTTTTCTATTTTTATCGAGTTCATTACATAAATGGAAATTTAGCACAGAGTCGTGTCTCCTTAAATGAAAGCACACGACCAAACACGTAAAACTGGGTGGACTACGTGTGTATTATGGGATGGTCTTGTATCACTCTGGCCGGACGCCAGCCCGGTCGGGAAATGCGGATATACTCTAACACTACTTCTCTAAAGTTAAACGATACGCACTCTCGATACGTAATGAATATTACTAATTCGAGTGCATTTCAAAGCGGAAGACCAACAGACGCGTGTAGGAGTTGGTCTTCTTGAAGTTCTACTTCGAGTGTAAAGTCTTGAAGTTCTACCTCTCTTAGAGGTACTGGAAAGACATGACTTTTTAAAGTCTTTGTTCGGTGTGACGAAAAAGTTCTTTGATTATTATTCGAAATTTAAAATACGCATTTCTGTTTGTGTTTCGAATGATATATAAATCGGATACGTTGCATACAGTACTTATCTAAATTAATAATATTCTATCTCGGTACCGATCTTCTGCATAAACATTAAAAAATAATATCTCAATTTCATTTAAATAAGAGGGTTAAGTAAAAGCTTAAAGAGCAAAAATAATTAATTCCCCGTTTCTGAAAAGCTTTTTGTCGAATGTAATTTTACTTCTTAGGCGTCAGCAGCGGCACCGACGATCCACGCCTTGGTTTCGATGTAAAAAATACCCTAATTTTATTATTTTCCTTAAAGATCTACCAAGAAACAATGTGCATGTCCGACTCGTAGACTCGTGTTGATATTGTGTCAGATTTGTTTTTAATCGCGTCACTGCTGACACACGCCCTCCCACGATATCTTTTTATTTCAGACCGAGACGTCTATTAATGTATACGATAGTTTTTTAACAAATCAGAATGCAAACGAAAAAAAAAGTACTACGCAATACCAAAAACCTACCTACTGTTGGTTTTTTTTTAATTTTGTCCATTACATATGACATAATGAGTTGGAGCGCGGAGTCAGTGGTTATGGGCTGTTACCGTCGAACCGGGAGCTACGGGATTCGATTCCGGCCACGAGCGAATTGACTAATAAGTTTTTACGTCAAATTAAACCACACGCTCTTCGTCTGAAAGGACACGTTAAGCTGCCGACCTCGAATGGTGTCTTCGGATTGGCGAAGGTTGCCGTTTGCAGCCCCGGCCCGCACTGAAATGTAAAGAAATCGTAGAAGGATACGCCTCATCGAGGGCTGATTGAAACCCTAACTCGAGAATGTGCATACACGCATATAATCCTATCGAGATCCCTAGCCGTCCGTCCGCGCGCCGGCGCCGCCTGCCCCGACCGCGCTCGGCCGCGGTGAGTCAGCGCGGGCGGCGGGCTCCGGCCATTTATAGATATCCTCTCTCAGATCGCAGTGTGCGCTTATCCATTTATACATTTATGTACGTGTCTATACACATTAATTGAGTCGTTTCTGTGAGGTATTGTTTAGTGTCAGAACTGTATTTATTTACTAGGTTACGTTCGCAGCTCCGCCCACGTGGGCCATGAAATGAATTCCCACATCTTTTATATCGACTGATGACGCCGTGCCCACCACAGTCTCGATCTCGGCGCTGGTCTTGTCTAAATCTCTAAAGGGATAATAACCATACAGACACAAAATTCTAAAAATAATTTCCTGCATTCAGTTACTGTACCCAGCACTCGGTTTCGAAGAGTTTTACATATAACTCGGTTTCTACGCATTATATTAACATGATAAATACTTTATTTTTTTAAGTTATATTCCAGTAATAAATCTTCGAAATCTATATTCATGTCGTGCCGTAGTTTTTGCGAGACGCGTGAACAAATAAACATAAAGACAGAGAAATTCCAAAAAGTAATCGTTTTAGCTTCTAATGCTAGATGTAAAGATCCCCCATATAAATTCTGATAAATATTTCCCAAATACATCATCAATCAGTTACAGTTTTATTGTGTGTATAGATTTTTAGCCATCGGTTAGCAATCACCGATCCAAATTGGCAGCCCAAAAATTTAATTTCGTACAAACTATTGCTCCAGTCCTGGTCATGCCAACGGTTCGCTGACCCCGGCGCAATCCAGTAACTTAGATTCGAATGGTGTGCTTTACTAAAAATAATTAATCCAGAAATTTATCATCGTGTAAATCGTAAGAGGTATACCGCCGGATACAGATCTCACTCACGACGTCGAACGACTCCACGCCGGTCGCGGGCGACATGGACGTTGTCGTCAGACGCCACTATAGGCGCTGTTGGACTCGGGTACGAAGTTCTCCTGAGAGCCTCCTCACCATCTTTCTTTAAAATCGCTTTTAACGTGAATTTTGACTTAAGAGATGATCCGTAAGGGTGACTTTTGTTAAAAAAATATTTAAACGGGGGTGAAAAGGCACTCAGGTTTGCTAGCGAGTGCAAAGTTTTGACACTCACTATCGAGGTGGATCGCCGTCATCACCCCTGTAGGGCGGGGCTCGTCCTGCGCGCTACGGCAGCGAATTGCGAGCCTCGATCGCCTTTCAAGAACTCCGCTAAGCGTTTCTTTCACGACCTCCATAACAAATAATCATTTTTGCATAATATCACACGCTAAACTCTCAAAAATATAATTATTTGTTCAATTACATTTTTAGAACGTTCGCCTTTCCAAATTTTGTGTAAAGTAAAAGCGTACATTACGAACTGTGCAAATTTTTTTAAAATATCTACACAAACTCGTAAAAAATAGTTATGGTCGACCGAATGGTGTTATGGCGGCCCGTTACGCGCGCGTATAAATGAATAATAGTGTCTATAACAATAATTTTCGTTCAACTCTGCAATGTTTGTGTTTATTTTTAAACAAGCAAAAAAAAACCGAGAATGCTATGACGCTTTTATGTAACAGCTGGAGATCAGTCAGGTGGAGAGGGCGCCACCTGAAAATATGTATGGAAATATAAAATTTCACCGTCTAAAAACGGTGATACGGTAAAAATTCTCCTTTTACTCTGCAAGGTTTTTACTGTACTTTCGCCTTTTATAAAATAACGTAATTATCCGTTCTCGATTATAGGTTATATATAACATCGGTATTTAGTAAAATACAAATTATCGCGCAGTTAAGTGCGTCTATATCGAATCGTCGCCAATGAGAAAGTAATGTTTACGGGAAAAATTTCTTACAATCGAAAACGAAACGAAGCATCGCCCATTTCGCTTGCACGTCGTTGCGCCGACCATGCAACGCCTGCGGACGGACGGCTACCAAGAGCTGCAGCGGCGCGGCGCGGGCGCGCGTCCGTGGTATTTTAAGTGCGCGAAGGAGTCCACGTTAAGCTAAGCGCCTGCGTCTCATCGTCGTGCCGCTAAACGGCTAATTTTGAACAGACACCCCGTCGCTACATCGCGCTTAGGTCGTTCGCTCCCTCGATGCCGCGAGCGACGTGCAAGTTGAGAATGTTTGAGGATCGTGCGGCGTTAAAGAATCGTCGAAAGCGATGTACCGCAGCCGAGCTCGCGCCGTCGTCGTGCACTATCGAGAACGATTAGATACTTCAGCGCACGCGCCGTGGCGGCGAGTGCGGTCGTCGGAGGCGGTTCCGAACGTGAGGTTGTAGTTGCCGCTTGTAAATCACTGTGAGGAGCTCGAAAGATAGATCGCTTGTACAGCGTTGGCGGACTGAGTCAAGGGCCATCGCGGCTACGTGAGTATCCGCGCGATGCACTATTATATAATTATTATTTTGAACGTTTAATTGGATCGTATCATCGAAGTCCTGTGTCGGTTTATGAGTTGCCTATTAGTAGTTAAATTCGTTATCTTATAAATCTACGTTGGGGACCATACCTAAGGATAGTTTAATTTTCAGTCGGTGTCGCCGACAACAGAAGTGCAATTATTTCACTGACAAACTAGTTCTAATTATAAAGCAAATAATAAAACATATTTAAGTGTGTAGCGCAATATTGTCATAAATATTTCTTCATAATGAAAATGTTTATGAAAACAATCATACTTCATAGACACCTTATTTTGTGAATTATTAAGAACTAAAAACAGTGTCTCATACGAAACGGAGTTTATCTGGCCGGTCGTACAGTACAGTATAGAACATGCTCAATTTTTGGCAGCAACGCTGTATAATTTATTCTGAAATTTTGCTGATGAAAATTAAATTCTTTGTATCCTGTCTACAAATGGTTCCATCGTTATTCTAATTCGATTTGCTTATCACTTCACTGTACGCCTTAAAGCCTTTGATTCGAAGGTGAATGAGGCTATTATCAATTTTGGAAATCGTTTTCTATTCGCGAAAAGAAACACAGACCGTCGCGAAATCATTTACACCGGAAGTAACTGGAAGCAGATACCGGGGCTCGGCCCACGTCGCCGCTCTCGGGACCGCCTAAGCGATTTAATGTGAAAGACGCAAAAGGAGATGCGAATGGATAAATTTACTACGCTCATAAAAGAATCACATATGCGAATATCCATTGAATTATGCAATACTTTTCTCAGAACTCGCCCCCGCCCGTATCTCGCCGTCTCCTCATCTGGTACTACCGGCTTCGCTCCGCACGCCCCGGTCGTGCCGGCGACACCGTATTCGTCTCTCTTTTTTACGGCTCTCTTCTCGTAATCGGAGGTAAACAGTGACGTCACGCCGCCGGCTCCGATCGCGTGCCTCGCGTAGACGGACCATCGGCGCCGTTTGCGGAGAGGAAAACGTCGCTAAGTATATTTTTATGTATAGAGCGAGAATGAGTCGACGACTCGGAGCAGACATTCTCGCCCACGGCCTCCGTGTAGGTATTATTGCGTCTCATTTACCTGCCTCGGGCGCATAGATACTTGGCGTGTTTCAAAATATATTTCATTGAATACGTGTTTCAAGGTGATGCGACTATGGCGACGCGTAGCTATGTAGACGTCGCGACTGTGACGAGGGCCGATGTGCGAATGCATATCGGACGTCCCACCGCGGGAACGGGCTCTCTGTGAGGTTTTAATATTTGATGGAAATACGTAAACCTAAAAGGAAAAAATCTGATACGAGACCAATATAGACATATATATAGAACTGATAATCGACATACGGTTTCCGTATATTTCTCCGCTTCATTCATATTATTTTTGTCAACGATTATTCCTACACCATAAGTTCTTAAGTTTTAACAAAATATTACAGAAAAATTATATATGATAAAATATTTCATTCGAATCATTTAGAAGGTATACTTCGCCGAAACTTTGTATTCTGATACTGAATCGCATGAAATAGATATTGCATGTGACGTATCACAATTATACACAGTTAGAAGGAAATCTCTATGGCGAGATCCAACGTCACGTCCAACGGCGCCATTTAATAAAAACACTAAAATTGTGGTTCATCATTTATCGAATTATACCATTACATAATAGTACAAAAGTGGACTATATGTACGTTGGACTTTTTCGTCTATGAATACGCAATTAATATCCTGTTGTAAATACTTCTAATATTCCAATGAACGATCTATTTGGTTTTCGTGGTTGACGAAACGCTCAGAAATTTTACTGCTCGGGGTATATTTAAAATTGTTATGTAAAACATATTTTGTTTCTACTCGTAAAGCCTATCTAAGGTTCCATGTGGGCGAGGCATTATGAGAACTGAGCTTGGGCCATATCTATACTACTCGCGACGCTGGCCCGATGCGTGTCGGAAATCGGTTTTAAATATTCGAGTGAATCTTCCGCGGCATTCGTGGTTCGATAAACGGGACGTTTTCCCTCGTCATTATCGAAGCGACCGATGGTTTAGAATTCAATCGGCACTTGAATTAGAAAAGCGCAGTTCACTTATACGAGGCACCGCGTGTGGGCGCGCCAATCACTAAGACCACGGCCGCTCGTCGTGTCCTCGCGTTTACATCGCGGCGTCTACGTGGCGGTCTGCCCTCATTATCAAGACGTACGTACTCTCCCACGATCTTTTTGTTTAATATTGAGGAGGTTCGGTTGGTAAGCGCTTTATGCTGGCGTGGTGTGCGTGGGGGTTTGATACAGCGATAATAAGTATCAAAGTCCAAGGCCTACAGCTTGACGTGCTCCTCTACAATGCACTAAGAGAGGGGCTTTAATTTAAGTCTGGTCCCTTCTCAATTGAAGGCCGCGCTCTCCCACCATCGCCGCTTGCGCCTAAGTAATTTACCGGAAATAGCAAAACGAAACTGGTTCGATTGTTTGCGATACCAGCCGTTTGACAATTATCTTTCGTTTAATTCCTACCACGATGAGATTGCATGATTTACTTAACCGAAACCGTACTATTATGTGTCGACCGAAAATCAAACTCGGAAACGTCCGTCCTTCGCGAAACAGATTTAACTCGCTACGTATCGGCGACCGGGGGAGCTCACCCCGCCGCGGCAGGCAGCAGCGCGTTCGGATGACTATGCCGACTAAATATCGGTCGTGTACGCCGCGCGTGTTTATGTAATTTGAACGAATCGCAGTATCAAAATGTCAATATATCTACAATAGTGCGATCTCACTCGAACAGAGCCCGGGTGACGTGTGCCGCATCTCGATAGACAAACACTAAATGTATGCAAATGACACCGCGTCCTCGCTTACGCAAGGCTCCGGTTTTGGATACGGCGACAGCGATACATAATGTGATACGACTTTCGCTAATATTTTTCAGTTAATACTGACATGAAGCTATAGAAGGCGCGTCTCATCTGGCGAGTGGTGCTTCATCTGAAAGTGCGCCGATATTAAAATTTATACCGAAAATTCCAATAACATTAAAAAACTTTACCACTCTTAATTTTTCAATTAAAAAAATATTTTACTCAACGTATACAATTGTATGAAAAAGTCCAGAAGTTAATTTTGTCGCATGCAGCATTCAGATGCATCCGGAGGTGGTTGCATTGCCTCGAACGCAGGCTCAATATTACGCCCTTAAAACGACAATGCATTAAAATAAACTCCAATTTTCACGTTAGTTACTTCGTTTTGCAGACAATATATCTACATCTTACAATATGATGACTTTGCAATACTGTTTCCTATGAAAAGGTGGCTGTGGGCTGGATTTTTATTTTAGTCTTTCACTTTCATCTTCCAAAAGGTGTTGATAATCGAAGTTATGAAGGGTCAAAAATTGCATACATCCGAATATGGTACACTAGTTATGGTTCCGCCGTAACCGAACTGAATATTATGTCGTGTGTTAGTTTCTGTTGTATTGCAATTAATTAGCGTAATCGCCTCTAATACTGCGGGAAGTGTCTCGAATAACGGAATTTTGCGGCGGGAATTAAATTAATGATTATAATTATTTAGTCTCATTCCCGCCTCTGAATTCCGTCTTAGTTTCGGTCAGCGGAAATGCAACCATCACCATCTTAACAGCTGGGCGTTTCACCATCGTACGGCATGTACGCGCGCAATCTTCGGACGGATAACTTTGGAATAATCTGCCATCAGCGGTATTTCCGATGAATTACGACTTTAAGAAAATAGTGCATTACTTCATGAAAGACCGACAACGCGCGCTAGCGGCACCTACGCTACAATCATTCGTTAACCGAACTAGCTATCTAACGATTCTACATAACTCGTTACGTTGTACAAACACGAGTACACATCCGGGTTCTGTCCGTGCGCGTCGTCGCCTCGGACTTGTCCGTTTTGTAGCCTAGATCGGTCAGTTCCGTGTAATCACAAACGTGCATGCGCATATATTAGTTTTTAATCTTAAGCAGCTTCGGGCCTATTTGCCTGAGCTGAGACGCCGCTCGGGCGCCGCCTCGGATGGACACGATCCCGAGTGCAGCGTCGGATCGGTCCGGTGCCCCGATGATGCTCATGATGCGGGTTCACTCTATTTTTCTATAACATGCGCGAATGTGGTATGATATATTACTAGAATAGGTTTCTACATGTTCGGACCGATATAGCATTATGAGACCATAGTCTCTTATCAAAATTAGACCGTGACCGCATTATTATTACACACGTTTCTGCGTGTCGCGTACCCGACCCACGCTAAGAATAATCTTGTGAGGATTGCGATGACGTCCGCTAGTGTCGCTGAAATTGCGGTCACTGACTTTTTCACGGCTCCGCGGTGTCGTAACGTGAGTGGCTAGTGTCGTGCCTGCAGTTTTGTTAACATCCACCGATGGATATACCACTTCTCTTGTATCGAAACGAAGTGGCCTGAAATCCGTAGGGAAATCGTCAAGATGTAGAATAAAGTGCCTACGGATTTAGTAACGATTTATCTATGAACGAAATATGACATTATTCATGTTAGGTATGAGCAATGTCGATATCATATAAATACATATTTCCAATTTTTATCATAACCAAAAGCAGCATGAGTAATTTCCAGCTATCAGAAGTTTATTCGTATGAATTTAGGAAATACATGTTATCATCGTAACCTTATCGATTTAAAAAACAAATAAAGTTTGAATATATTTTATTGACTAGATATCGGTCCCGGTAATTCCGAAAGGTATTATAATTATATTTTTTATGTGTTTTTGAAAATCTTAAATTTTCTTAACGAGAAATTTAAATATGTTCTCTAATACATCGGTTTACATCGCGATCCATTTAGTTCAATCACAAATATCAGTTTGTGATTGCAAAAAAATATGCAATACGACTACAAATTAAATATTTCTAGAAAGTCTACGGAAAATACTGTACAGGTTTTGATTTATTTGCGAATGGCATAATATATGCTGTAGGGACCGTAGACTTGACAACTACTACTGACTTTAACTATTTGATATTAATTTGAAAACCAAGCGATCTATAATATAAAGGTTCCTTTTAGAATACCGAACCCTAAAAATGTATTCAATAACACGTTTAGATCTTTGTATTACATCACTATTTATAAGTATAATATCGCTACACGAAAGCTAAGTGCAAATTGGATTTTGTGCATAGCAACTTAATAGTAACAGAGATGGTTTTCCAACAACAACTCCGGCCCGCCGCAGCGCCGTCGACGCGGCGCGGCGGCGGCGACCGACTGTTTACGAGAACGGTCAATATTTTTTTTATCACAAGAGCATGTACACTTTTTTTGTCGCCGTGTGATGTCACCGCCGGCATTTGCTGGACTCGTCGGTCGCATGCCGGACGGTTACATAAAAGGCGTTCATTTTAATTTTTACAATACCTGCTAGGTACTACATTGCTGTGATGAAAGTCAGGACAAAATAGATAGTTGAATACAGAACATTTGAGAGGATTAATTTCTTGCGCTTAAAAAGAACGAAAGAAATTCCGCGTTCTATGACTTTGTTCGTTTTGAGGACGAACATTCGTTAATTTATTACATTAATTTCATACGACTCCATGGGAGGGTATGAGTAAATTTTTGGTTACAAATTTGCAAAACGGTTCGCCCATATATTTCTAAGAGGGGCACTCCTAGAAAATTTTTTTTAGCAAACATCAACAAATGGCACATTGTCAACAGTTCTTTTAAAAGCACTAAGGTGTCTAAGCAATTTTTCTGGTTACGTTTATTATTATTTTATGTTTTTTAATTATGATATAATTTCGGAAATAATTGCTCCGAAAGTTGCAGAAATTGTTTTCCCCCCCCTATTTTCCAAAAAATATGAAAAAAAATAACGAAGATAACGTTTAATAAATACTTTCAACGAAAATTATTTTTTATATGGTCTGATAAACTATTTTTGAGTTATTGCCGAAAAACTGTGCTTTTCATCAAAAGAACGTGAGAGCCATGAAGATACGCTCTTTTGCTGATGCACTTTAAGTTCACATGAGTTTAATAGTAATAGTCAGCATACCTACTTGTTTTTTTTTTAATTATATGGTGACTGAAGTGCTTATAACTATTCTGTGCGGGAAACATGGAAAAATGTAACAACGCACTTTTTTCATCTATAGTGAATTTCTTTGTAATAATGACTTCGGAGCCCTATAACGATCATGGTCCGACATGCTCGTGGCCAGTTTTTGTGGATTCGTCTGGTTTGTTTTTACATTTCATTGACATCTAATATCGATCGTTTTGTAAGAACGTATTAATTTATTAGATGGGATTAAAATCGAAAATTATTCATTATATATCTACATACACCACAAGTACAATTGTATTTCATTTTATCACGCATGGTAGTGTGCGATTTAAATTATATGATCGTCAATACTTAGTATTTGCAACACTGTTATATCGTTTTAGGGATCTTTATTCAAATGAAAACTTTCATAGTAAACATTCTCAAAGGAATACGAATCGCTTATAGTATTTCTATGTAAACAAAATAAAGTGTCGTCCATCTACAGTGATAAGAGGTAGAATGAGAAAAAATTTAGAACTCGAACAAAGACGTCCACGTGTGACTCAAAACAACGGCATTCGTTAACAAAACAACCGAGCGAAGCCGAGCGAGGCCAACTTAAACCGCAAACATTATTTTTAATCTTCTCGTTATTTCGTCGTGACTAACGCGCCAACTTTACCAATTATCGAAATCGAAAAGTAAGCCGGCAGAGACGAATGTCGACGAAACAAATCGTTTTATCGCATTTCTTTCTATTCCCACGGTCGTTCTTAAACTTAAGAATTTCAATACAAACCGACTGCCCGTCGATAGCATTGCACAGAGCGGTGGACTAAGTGGCAAAAGGTCGGCCGACGGGTCGTACTCCGCGACCTTGCCGTATATGGAGCTTATCTCGACGACGTCCGCGCACCGGGTAAGTGCTGCGCCGCGCTACGATCTGCCTCACTGTCCGCATATTTAATCGAAAACATTACGTGTATTCATTGCGCATGATGTTTTCATGTCTCGTCCAAACGTACAAAGCGAATAACTTAATTGTAGTCAGTTACCTCGACGATCACTTAGATTTGAACTATATTTATATGTGTAGTTCTGAATTGAGTTGAATTATAAATTAAAGTTATGATATCAGCTCATTTTTTTTTTTATAAGTCGTGTCACTGAACAAGATTCGCCTGGCCTTTTTAGCTTTTCCCATTACAGTAGAACGCACGAAACTCCGCCACTCTGAATTGCCTGTGAATGATGCAATGCGCAAGTTCAAAACTCCTCGACGTTCTGCGCGTTTCTATTTTACGCCATTGAGACGCTTTCCGAACTTTACAGCGGCAGAGATCGTCCGTTGCCCTGTACAGATCTTATAGAAGTTTTATTTCTGTGACCATTTTTTTATTGCTTTAGCTAGATATTGAAATGGTTGTTTTGTTGCAGCGCGGTTTCCCGTTTGATGAGGAGGAGGGAAGCAGCGCTTGGAGCGAACTCGCAGCGCGACATCCGGACGTAGCGGCGCGCCTCCGCGCACGCCCCGCCGCCGCCGCCGCCTGGGCGCGCAAACGCCGCCCCGCCAGCCAGGAGGGCGTGGACGGTACGTTCAAGAAATTAATATGTACCTATCGAAATTCTAAGAATTGAAAGCCGCGTCTCCGGCAAATAGAGTATACAGAATAATGCCATTGTTGAAACAAATCCAGTTATTACAGTTCGATCGCAACAATTTAAGTATATTTTGTTCCAGATTTCGGAAGTAGTTTCGAGCACTTCGACAGATTTCCGTTTGACGACATACCGCCAGAATTCAGAGAACATCTGCCTTCACATTGGAATAGGCGCTTCGGAACTCGAAACGATCCTCCACCTCAGAGCCAGGGCCCCCCACCGCAGGCCGAACCGGCACCTCCGTCGGCGCCGCGGGCACACCAGACCGCCGCCACACAGACAGACGAAACATTGGAAGCGCAGCACCCTGCCGATTCACTTCCACAATACGGACTTCGGAACACTGTAGATCTCGGACAGAGGAGCCCGGCCGACCCTAGTCTGGTCGATGCGGACGACAGGAATCAAAGGTCTATGTCAGCACCCCCAGGCAATCATCTCCCCGAACACAATTACGCCAGCAAAATGAGCGGCCCCAACCAACACCAGCCTCAAAACGAGCAGAACGCAGAGCACCCGCCTCCCTCTAATGTGCGACACATTCCCATCTTCGTGGAGGGCCGAGACGAACCCGTTATTAATAAGAACGTGGAGCATGGTCCGACTTACGCAGCGCCTTCACCACCCGACCGCGAACAATATTTCGCCGATGAAGCCCCACCTGGGTTCCAACACAATTTCTCTAGAACTTTTCCGACACCTTTCAACCGGCAGGCCGGTTTTAGACAGGGACCACAACCTTTCGTGCAGCAGAAGGTTTATCCGCAGAATGCGTTTGCGCGCGCCAACTCACCTCAGAGATCTCAATCGCCTAAGCCGCAAATGCATCCAGATGAACATTATATAAAGGTGCCAGTACATCATGAACAACCGATTCCTAAAAAATCTGAGCACGTTCCGTCCAACAAAACACAACAGCAACAGAAAACCCCACAACAACCACATCCACAGCCGCAACAACAGCAGCAGCAGCAACAAATGCCACGCGCGCGCACCCCGCCGCAACCTCAACAGCCTCCGCCACCTCCGCAGCAGCCTTCCCCGGGTAACGATCCAATTTCAGTTATTTTGAACGTACAAACGGATGTTCTTAATCTCATGACCGAAGTAGAAAACTTTAATGGTACCAAAAAGGACAAAAAATATCTTTATCTGGACGAGATGCTCACAAGAAATTTAATAAAATTAGACAACATAGAAACCGACGGTAAAGAGAACGTAAGACAGGCTCGAAAGGAGGCCATTAAATGTATACAAAAATGTATAGCCGTACTGGAAGCCAAAGCTGAAAGCAACATGGCAGCCGCACAATCCCAGGTCGCACCCTCTCAACCTCAGCATGACGTAGAAATGAAAGAGAATGCGGCGAATGAAGCGACTGAAAATAAACCTAGCGAACCTAAAGAAAATGGGGAAGTGGTAACGAAGGAAGTAGAAATGAAGGATGATACCAAAGAGTCCAAATTGATTGAGAATCCCAAAGTTGAACAGCCACAATCTGTGACACCGGAACAAAACGATGAGGTAAAAAAAGAAGAATCTGTACAAAGTGAACAGCAACCAAATGGTGAAAAACCACAGGCACAAACTGACACACGGCAAAACTCGCAAAAGATAGAAGTCGATGATACAACAACACAAAAGGCAGAGGAAACTAAACCCGTGGAAAACAAAGATAACAATCCAAATCTAACTGACAACCAAATTACTAATAATGCCACCCAAGAGGAAAATAAAACGAAAAGCCCAAAACCGGCAAAGAAAAATGTCAGCAAAGGTGGAAAGAAACGGGATAAGAGTAAAGATAATAAAAAAGAGACGACCAATGAAAAAGCCGAGGATTCAAATGTAGATAGCGCTAAAACCGAACATGTGAATGTCGG
Source organism: Eumeta japonica (assembly GCA_005406025.1). Taxonomy (NCBI): domain Eukaryota; kingdom Metazoa; phylum Arthropoda; class Insecta; order Lepidoptera; family Psychidae; genus Eumeta; species Eumeta japonica. Next base: position 266,185 of record BGZK01000686.1, read on the forward strand.
TGAACAAGGAAAATCCGAGCCTATGCAGATAGACGAGAAAGGCGATAGTAAGGCGGCAAACGGTGGCCAAGCCATGGAAGTGGAAGCGGCGCCGACCCCTAGTCAATAAATACTTTTCAACAACTTCGTTAGCTAATTTTATGTTTGTAGATATACACTTCAAATGAACTCTCAATCACCGGCCTACTCTTCTCTGCCCACATTTCACTACTTGTGATTCCGATTTCTTGTTTTATGAAACATATTATGTGAGTAGTGTTTATGTTTGTACATTGACATGTTATCATTAATAATGTAACCAAACAAGGGACAGTGTGATGTCCTTTAGATTTTGATTGGTCTCTTCTAATTTAATTCCTAATTTATTGTGCATCAATATAATTTATGTGATTATTATAACACAAGTTTCCGAATAAATCATGATTCGAATAATAAAATTATTTAATTGATTTCACAAAATTGAATCTATTTTATATATTTGTAATGGTTCCGTAATCTGAAACGAAATACTATTAAGAGATAGACCCTTTCCTATGATGTGTTTAACAAATGCAATTTGAAGCAAAATGAAGACCAAGTACACTGGTATTTCAGATGCTAAAAATTTTAAAATATGAATAAATTAAAGTGACATTATTGCATGATACTACTCTATTTTAATATAGTAAAAAGGTATATTTACTATAATAACTTAGAGTATTATAGAGCATTATAAAAATGGCATAATAAACCACTGTAGATAATAAACCCTTTTAAACAATAACATCTATTAGTTTAAAACTAGTATTAGTATTCTGATACTATTGGCAAATCATTTTTTTAGATAGCATAGTTAAAATTATTGCAGTATTAATACAACAATGAATTCCAAATAAAATTAAATATATTATTCTTGACTATAAAGAAATAATATATAGAAATGTTTTGGGCAATGAGAAAATTATGTACATGGATGTTACATGCTACGTTTACATTCATTTTAAAACTTCAAAATTAACTCAGTAGGATATGACACGTGAGTTTGGCACAGAAAACTAAGACATATGATACTACGATAATTTAGAGATAACTGTAGAAGCGTAGCGGAATTGAGCAGACGCCCACGAGCTACGGCCACACACCGATATTTCTAGGGCCATTATTAGCTAAATAAGTAGTAAGAACAAAGAAAATTATTTTTCCTAATGCCATACAGTATTTCGGTTTGGCAGAAATTTGTTGGCATTCCACAAACATTTGTTTTGTCAGAGATTTGAGTGATTGATTCCTCAGCTAAAAACGATTAAGAATTTAGAAAAAAAAACGATTTGATCTTTAAAAACGAATATGTTTATTATCAATATACTTACGAAAATAGAATGTACGCAGTCGAATGAAAAAAAATTGGCTGATTGGCGCAGTTAATAGTCGCCTTATTTCATTTAAAAATTAATGATTGTCTTGAGTCTGAGTGTTTCTATACATATTGTATCTACACATTTACAAATATAAAACCTATGATATCCCGCGTACCCCACATGCACCACAATCCCTCCGACTGATCTCTATCAATTAATATATGCGTTAACACTGTTTTTTCTTATATTTCCAAACCAGTCGTAAGAGTTTCAATACAACCACCACCAGAATGTTAACACTTAAGTTGAAGAAAAATATTTTTTTTCTATTTTTTATTATTATTAAAACATTTTCAATTTAATTTTTAAAAATTACCTATATGTTGTGATTACCAAATTTTAGTTTGAAATAGCAAATAAATTATCATTAATGTATAGCTACAAGAGTGAAAATTATGTTTCTATATAATTTTCACAGTCTTTTTTCAAAACTCCATCTAATGAAATCCTTTCTAAAAATAGAAAATACTTCTTAATTTACATGGTATATGTATCATAACCATGGTGGATGTATTGTAACTAAAACACTGAAACTCCTTCAATGACTGTTAATTTAAAATGAAATATACTTTTCTGTAAAAAGAAATAAATTAACTGTTTGCTTCATGATTATAATTTTTGTTCGCTATGTTTGATTTACTGCTATATAAATGATAGATTTACAAAATATTTACTAACACTTAGTATTGCAATTATTTGAATTTGTTCAGAACCTAGAGATTATACATCATAGATGACATTTATAAAAAGAAAAAATTGTCACCCAGCATTACATTATGCTTATGCTATCCCTTAACAAATGTCGTTTTTTCGATCGTTTTTCTGAATTTCATAAAAAACATAAAAATTTAAATTATCATTTATATTGCCTCCTCAAAATGACACTAATAGACAGACTTCAAAAAGATTATATTGTATGTAATGATGGAAAGCTTTGTAATCTCTTTCTATGAAATTTATTGCTTATAGAGTTGCTATCCTCAACATATGGTGATATCCTGTTAGATAATTTAATTATCTAAATAATGTTTATTTGTTCTCCATAATTAATAAATATTAAACATGTAAAGTTACATGATACATATTCTAAATTACATAGTAAACTATATATGAAAAATAATTCCATTGATTTTGCACTATTTATTCATATATTTCTTGCAATATTTCAATACAAAGGTGGGTATCATAGTCTAAGAGCTACCAACGTTTTCGAGCAAGAATTTCAGGTCAGCTGATTTATTGATATGTCGTCTCTCCCGCTCCCTGGGTTAGGGTCTGGGCTGTCTGGCCGGCGGTGGCGGTTGCGTTTACCTGTGCGCATCCTATCTGTACAGGTAATGATACTAACTTTTAAAATCATTTAAGAAGGTTCATTTTAATATTTTAACTTTAGATAAACTTAACAAACATCCATCTCTTATTGCCAGACATTTTTTGTCATTGCTAACAATGAGCCAGACGCCAATTTTGATTTATTTTTTTTGAATTAAAAATTCAAAGTATTTCAGTTTGCCTGTAATTTTAATATTATGTTGTTTAAGTATGAAAGAGACTGAAATTAATTTGCCAGACACTAATTCTGTTGTTAAACCGTGTATTGTAAATATTAAAACTGATTATAAATCAAATTATTTAAATATTTTTTAATCACCTTGTCTAATTAGGGTTTTTTCTCTCGTTCTCAGCAATTTATTCTGCAATTGTTTCTTTTTATCCAATAGTATCATACTATACGAATTTTCAGGACTTTGTCGTTTTAATACGGTTTAACAACTGAATTGGTGTGCTGCAAATTAATTTTAGGTCTTTCATGAACACAACAATATTAAAATTACAGGCAAAACTGAAATACTTTGAATTTTAAATCAAAAAATCAAAATCGTCTGGCTAACAATATTCAAAATGTCTGGCAATAAAGATGGATGAATCTAAAGTTAAAATAATAAAAAATGAACCTTCTTAATGATTTAAAAGTTAGTATCATGACATAGGCATACCTGCCACCACCAAACAAAAACAAACTATCAACTTGACCTGAAATCTGTTTTCCCTTGCTAGCTCTTATACTATCATGACACATTTGCATGACTGATCACTACTAAACATAGCTTCTTATTAATGCCAGATTTGCCAAGCTAAACTGGGATCATCTTTTAATGTTCTAAACGATGTCTTTAAACAAATATATTGATGGTTGAGACTAATCATAGAGACAAAAGTGAATCATGAATCTATATTTCAGATTGAAAAAAAAAACATAAAATTTTTTACTCAGTAATTTTAAAAATACAATAACATTTTACAAACTACAAAACAATGAAATGCATACCCAACTAAATATTTTTTTGTAAACGAATGCCTATTTTCCGAATTTACACAGATATTATAGATTTTCACATGGTGTAATCTTCACGCGTCTCTCTTGCTTCATTGACATCCATCAATCTTTTCATGCAACTAAATACTGTAATTCAAATTCAATGACATTAAATACATAATTTTTGTTTGTACATTTTTTAAATATACATCCTTAAATAAACAAAATGTATAAATAAAAAATCGCTCATAGTCTCAAAGAGTATTGGGCATATAAGAACATATTTGGACTATAAATCTGTTACACATTACAAAAACATCATTTTACATATAAATATTTTCTCTTATAGCAAACGATACAAAATCTTTGGCATTCTCATTTCCACTCCTTCATGACGTCGTCCCAGCTGTCTTCGTCAATAAAAGACTTGTCTATACACTGTATCATGTACCCGCCACAGTACACGCACTCGGACGCCACAATTTCGTCTAGTTCGTTCCTCAGCTCCTCGCGGCGCGGCAGCCCGCTCGCCGTGATCGCCGACAGCTCGATATTCGTCAACACGTTCAGCTGGCGTTGAATTTCTGTCAGTTTGTTCCTGCGTGCTTGCCCTAAAGTAGGCTGTACTTCGGTGAGAAGACAGTCACTATGGAAGCGATGTCCACATGGAAAAAGATAGAAAGGCCGCAGAAGTAGAGCTATGTCACAGAGCGAGCACGGCTCGTCGGCGCTGACTACAACGCTGCGACCACGGAAGGACTGAATTTCGGCTCGAACATATTCAGCAGAACGTGTCGCGTCTTCCATTTCTGATTTTAATTCTTCCATTTGATTATTGTACTCCTGTAATGACTGGCAAATAAGTTCTCTGAAATGGTCAATTGTCACTACATCACTAAAGAAAGGCAAAATATCTTCTATTTTGAGCAGTGGACACTCTTCCAGGAAATTCACAGCCTGTTTGAGATCTTGATTATTACTGATGACGTGTTCAGCAATCTTAAGCCACAATTTTTTCTGTAATTCAGGGTCATCGTCTGGTATCCGTGCAATTGTTTTGGCTAGTGAAATCTCCACTTCTAGTGCTAATTCCACTGCCGCCTCCCATTGTCCGAGTAGAGCAGAAAGTTTGACACAAGCTTCAGAAAGTTTTTTCTCTCGACAAAGACGCAATGCGTAATGTACATCAAAATTGACAAGTGACAATTCTTGACCTTGTCTAGCCAAGTATCTCATCAATGCAGCCTCATCATGTTCCACATACAAAGTTAATAAGTAATTATGGATGGCCCTATCTTTAACATTGAAATTTTGTACCATGAACTCTAAATATCTGATTATCTCAACGGCATGTTCTTCATCATTTTCGCACGACAGCATGGCGGGCAACAGTTTTGATGGACTCAACTTGGGACCTTGCGATATTAAAGCGTTCACCATGAATTTTGGTGCCTCTTCCATCAACACTGGTGCAAAATGATAGAATAAATCTGGTTTCTTTAGTGTTTTTAACGTGTCCAGTGCTTCTAAATATGACTTCTTATAGATGTTCTGAGCAACAACGTTTTCATAATCTTCATTTAAGACAGTTAATTTTAATAAGTTATTTTTATCCCCATGTGATGACATCAGATCGTAAAGTACCGATTTAATGTGCGGCATAGATTTGGTTACTTTGGGGTGCAATAAGAACACTTCAAAATCACTTTGAATCTGATTGTATATTGATGTATCTTCCTTCCCTGTTCTCCTTAATAGACCCAATCGAGATAAATACAACTCCGTCATCCAAATCACCAACATTGATATTAAAGTTTTATTTTCATCATCCAAAGATTCAAGTCTTCTACCGAGATACACTTTCAAAGCGTCAATTTCATCTATCTCTAAGAACTTCAAGCATATCATCTCAAAACTACTTTGTGTGTTTGCAAATATGCTGGCACTCTTTTCATATTCCTTTTTGGAAAACAGCAGTTCAGCCTGTTTGACATTAATTATATCTATATAAGCAGGATTTTCATAACTGTATTTAATTGCAAGATCGAATTGCCCTTTGTCACAATAAATCTTCCACACATTCCTCTCTTCACGTATTATTTTGTACCTGAATAGCGTCTTGTCCGTGACAGCCCATATGGTCCTTTTTTTGTGATCCTTTACTATCGCTTTCAGCTTTCCATGAGCTTCAGTGAATATATCCTCATATACTAGATCTTGATTCAAAAGTGACAGGACTTTAATTCTATCCGGATACATAATCAATGCATGAAACTCAGTCAACGCGAATGACAAGGGAGTTTTATTTTCCTCTTTGCCATTTTTGTTGTCAGATGGATAGTTGAGTAGTTCTCCTTGGGTGAACAATGAGTTAGAGTTTTGTTGTGATGTGGGATCCAACTGAAAGGAAGCAGGACAACACAATTCAAATTATATTTAAAAAGAATATTAAATATCCAAACATAGACTTATTGATTTAATGCAGATACCGAGCGCCCGATGTTTGATAAAATTCGCCCGCCGGCATTGGCGGCGACGGCGCCGTTTTGCTTACACAATTACTTAATATCAGTATAGTTTCGCTGTATCTATAACGTGTTAATATATTATTTGTTCATATTAAGTAATTGTTTTTTATTTTTGTTTTGGTTCTATTCTATATTGTGATACGGTTTGTGGTGGGAGTGAAAATGAGCATAAACATTGATGATATTAAAGACAATAATAAAACTTTTCAAAATAAAGTTGATATAAATTGGCCGGACCGCCGAGGCCTTTTTTAAATTTTAAACAAGAGTGCTAATAGAAAAATAAAGTTTTAAAAGTGAAATGTATAACAGAAAGAAATGGTTGTGTGGATGTGAGCATTTAATACATTCTGCTGTCTTGTTTTCATTATTTTTGGCAGAGAATCGATTTGGACAGAAACTGGAATCAAGGATTTGAGGTATTTGATTGAAAAAATAAAAAAAGATAATTCTTCGCAAGTAATGAGTTTGTCTGTGCTAGACATGGTCGACATTTGTAATTAGTTAGATTCTTTGTATAGAAGCAATATCCAAAAATATAATCAACAAATATTTTATCATGTGTTATCTATTTTGTCAAGTTTTGTGGTGCATTTGAGTTATCTTTGCGAGGTCACAATGAAACAATTGAGTCTAGTAATGCTGGGGTGTTTATTGGATTAATAGATTATGTATATAGTCATGAAGCAGCACCTCACATCGTCTAGTCATCAAAGGTACGTCAAAAACTATTCAGAACGATATTTTTGACTCAATTTTATGTGTATACCACAATGAATTGTCAGATATTATAAAAAATGTGAATACGTAGCAGTTCAAGCTGATAAAACTATCTATGTATTGACCACTATACAGATGGTAAAAATTTAAAAATATGAAGGAAACAAACAGGTTTACAAATGGTTTTAGAAATATCTTACAGCGCATTCCCATACTGCTGAAGGACTTAGTTCTGTTATTAAAACAGAATTACGGGCACTTCAAAGAACTCCGCACCAATTTATAGCACAATGTTACGATGGCGCCTCTGTAATGAGCGGGAATGTTGGTGGAATACAGACTAAAGTAAAACTGTCTATTCAGATGCCTCATTTGTTTATTGTTATGCCCACCAACTAAATTTCATAATAGAAAAAAGTGTAAATCAAAACAAAACTGTACAGAAATTTTTGCTAACCTTTAAGCTTTTAAAAAGGTTTTTTCATGATCACCGAAGTGTACAATGATTTTGAAAACTATTGTATCAAAGAAGATTCCAGCTACTCCGCAAATGAGATATAGGGAGCTTTACAGCTATACAGCATAGCTACAAGGAGCCTTTAAAAGAATGCATGACCACCTTTATAGAAATGCAAAATGATACTAATTCTATAAATCAGGCCGATCTGCTTCAAAGATGTTTAAATGACAATACTTTTTTATATTGGTTTGATTTTTTCCAATCTATTCTGCCAGATAGTGAACGGGTTTAGCCGTTCTTCCATAGGCAAACTGCCCTCGATAGGAACCTATATCGTAACCCATGACATATTGTAGAGGGTACTAATAGTAGTTCATCGAGTAGATATTAGCTCTATATTTTAGTTAGTTGAGGAGTTATTTGAAAAAAAGTGTTGAGATGACTTTTTTTCAAAGTGATATATCTTTGTTGATTTTAAAGCTAGAAAAACAAAACAAATTCCAGTGTTTATGGTACACTTTATAGTTTATCAAATGATTCAATTTTTGTAATTATTTAATAGCAGACAAATTATTTTACTGCGAGAACTTTACCACATACAGTTCTACTTTTCCCGATAAAGATTTCATAATCACAGTTTCCACTTATGCCTCTTTAGACAAATACAAATTAAAAAATGAACTCTTCACAATATACAATCTCGACGATTTCATCAATGCAAATAGTATAATTGCAAATTTACAATTGTTTTATAATAATAACCTCACTGAATCATTTTCAGAGTCAATGAAACTATTTCAAATTTGTACACTATATGAAAGACTTCGCTAGAAAGCAAGCAATGATTTTCGACACTGAAAAGAATCAAAACTTTTCTGCAAAACAACATGTCTCAGGATCGGCTAAATGCACTTTATGTGCTAAATATTGAAAAAAAATTTAGATAAACTATCTGATTTTAATAAAAAGATGATTCAACATTTCCCTTCGCAAAAATGTTATCGTATTGATTTTATGTAAAAAAAATTAACATATTTTAAGCGAATTGTTGTTTTGTTGCCATTTCTAATCTTAATACTTAAGTCAGCAAGTAAAATGCACCATCAGTTCGATAAACCACCAGCCGCCACCGACGAAGAGGTGTCACGAGCAAATAAGAAATGGGTCACAATGGTATTCTATGAGTGGGGGTGGACTAGGTGCATATGTTAGTTTGTTTAACACGTATTTGGATATTGGCTTTTTAAATATTTTTAAAATTGTGAACAGTAGAATTCAAAAATTTGTTCAGATAAAGCAGATTTTGAATAAACAGAAAGAAGTTTACTGTAGTTACAATCCAAAAATAATTTTTATGCTTTAATTAAATGGATTGTCGAGGCATGACTTGAATACCCATTCTGTGTAAGAAACTAAGAACAATGATTTATAAATATATTGACAGACTTCAATGAAACCAGAACATTTCTCATAGAATTTCGCATAGAATATATATTTTATTCACCAGTGCTTAATAACAGTTATGAACTATAAATGTTTCACAATCTATGTTTTTCTCTTTACATACCACAAGCAATTTGGTAAAACATGGTTAAATAAATCTTGTCACACAGTCAAACCTAATTGAAAAAGAATGAATTCAAAAAAAAAAAAAATTAGTACCTGTCCATAAAATATTCCTGGCTCAGTCAACCATGCAAATGTCTTAGGCTTATCATCTGCATCAAAGTAAAATTGCAATTTGGAGTACTTCAGTTTGGAAGGTATCTCTTGAAATCCAGTTTCAGGCACATTTAAATAAGTATTAAATATCGACTGGAGAATTGGTTTGTCATCATTCATGATCGCATGACCTATAAACTGGTACAATCTATTTGGTGTTGTTACAAAGATGAAAAATTTACTTGTATTTTTGACTCGATGAAACTGTATGCCAGTTATAGGAGTATCCACACCTTTTCCTATATCGAATACCTGAAATCAACAAAATTAAAATATATGTAAACTTTGGTAAGTAAAATATTTAAAACAATAATTTGTTTATTTCATTAAGTGCATTACCAATCCATCAATTTCCTTGCCTCCATACAGAGGCAGATAGTTTGGAAGCTTGGTGGAAAAATGAACAATAAAACAAACAATTAGACAATAAAAAATATACATAAACAGTAAAAGTAATTAATAAGTTTGTTAAAAGTATGAAGAGTTAAAACCTCAGAAATTGTAAACCAGTGAATAGAAGCTGAATTCTATAAATAAGAAACAATGAGAGCTAGCGTATATAGTGCATAGATGGCACGGAAACTTATTAACAATTTTATAAATTTTGTAGAAATTATACAACATTCGTTAGGATAAATCCTGGACATCAGAATAAATGATCAGAGCTATTGCAAACTATTATTTGATAGTTTAAAATGGAGCTGTACTTTATTTCACATGGAATCGATAATTTTATTCTTCAGCATAGGCTAAATAAAAGTGATAAATACACAGTAATAAAGAATGAAGTAAAGTAGCATTTTAAGTAGTGATAAGTGTTATTACACGAATAATTATTTGCATTTCTTCATATGAAGAAATTGAACACACACATATGTGTGTTCAAGTCACCTGGTATCAACATAAAAAAATTGTTTTCCAATATTAAAAAATCTCCAAATACCTAATAGAATAATTATAAAAATGATTGGGCTTTCTTCTTTGCTTTTATTATATTGTTGTTGTTGTGGAAGTTTTTTTTATCACTCAATCTTTAAAGAAAATCCTTCTGCAATCTTATAAATCTAAATTGTCTTGGATTAAACGTTCCAATTGGAGGGCTTGGACTAAAACCTTCTTATGTTGTGCTGAATAATGTACCAGTTTAAGGTGGGTAATGAAATATAATCTTCCATTTTTATATATATTAAGTAATCATTTAATTTCACTTTCATATTATGGGTAGATGTAAAAGAAAATATAATACCTGACGCCAGTATTGCTGACCAGCTAAAAACATTTTGTCAGTCTCTGCTTCGAGTTCTAATTCTAAAATATGACCTTGTGATGTTCCTAACAAAATAGGTCCTGTGTTATTCTCCGATGTATTTTCATAATTCCAACCAACTTCTGTCACTTCATAATTTCGTGATTTGCTTACTGGTTTGAGTTTAGAACTTCTTCCATTTAAATATATAAGTTCACCACCATGAAGTTGTTCTTTGTTTGTTTTGCTTTTTAATCCAAAAGCTAACAGAAGATGGAATCCCAAAGGATCGAGGAAGAGTCCTGTAAGTCTTGTATTGGGTGGCATATACTTTGCATAATCCAATTCTGAATATGAAACAAACAAAATATAAAAAATACATATTACTTTTTAAATAAAAACAAAAACACTGCTTTCATTTAAGAAAAAAATCTATATTCATTGTAGATATTTAAATCTATATTCATATTTAATTACAGTACTACATTAACAATGTGTATCACTTAATGGTAGTAGTAATAATAATCATATTAATTTAACAAGTTTTTGTAGGAAAAAAGCTAATGGATTTTGAGTTTGTTACGTCTGTTGACAAATTATCATTTTAATATTATATATCACAAGTATTTTCTGGTTTTATTTTAATACCTTCATTGTTGTCGGGGTTTTTCATATCGAAGCGAAACAGTTTACCATTAGCCATAGCTAAAACCATGTAATCATTGGCAATTGTAGCATGTATGATTAGGTCTGAAGGATGGAATTTCATCTTTTGTTTAGAGAACATAGGGATATTCTCCTCAAGCTGCATGTTAATGTATCCAGATGAAGTCATAGACATTGCTTCTGGCATGGGATGGTTGCGCTGAGTCATCTGAGAAGCCTGTTCATACTGATCAAGTATCGAAGCCATTTTTATAATGTGCTACTTACAACAAACCATATAAAAAATTATAGTTCTCAATACAAAAACTCCATCTCATTTTTCTTTTTAAGAATCGTATTCGAGAATACCGTTTCCTTTTAACTAAATACAATTACATCTCGGTGAGTAAAATTATAAGCTGAAAAATAACTAGGAACTGTAAATTTAATTCTTGATAATACAACTCTTTTTAATTGTGTATAGTCTGTAATACAACATACAACTATGCAAGATTGTTATGACGATAAATAAATGCCATAAAGATATAGTATAGTTTGTGTGCCATACCATAGTCTGTGACTTGTGTTATTATCAATTACAGAGCACTGAATTTGTGCTTTGAATACTAGTACGTTAATATACCACTAACAAAGGCAATTTTCTATCATAAAATTCTGATTTTCTATCGTAACATCTGAATATTATGTTCTTTTAAAATATTATCTATTGTGTATTCAGTGTTTCTAGCTTTGTGTTTCTTTATAATGTCATACAATTCTGGTTTGAAGAAATTTTCATCGAATGAAATATTATATTCTCTCAATCAAAGAATCATTTCTTTGGTTAAGAATTTTACATTTTAAAAGTTTAAATAGTTAAAATATTAAATAAAATAATTAAAAAAGTTAAAATACAAAACATTTTAAAGAGTTTAAATTTGGGGTTTTATTGGACAATGTATTTATGATACAGGTTATTGTCAAAGATTAGTACTGAATTTTCACGTAAATTAGGAGTCAATTGCTTCTGTACCCATTTTTGATAATTTTCTCCCTTCATGGCCATGTGGTAATCTCCCAATTTTTTTTAAGGTTCAACCGTCAGTAATGCGCCTTTAACGAAACCCGCTTTACTTCCTGCGTGTGCAATGATCAGTCGATCGCGTTTGGATATAAGTTTCTTGTGACCCACTTTAAGTTGTCTGATCATGATTTTCCAGTTGTGTGGCCTGTATTTATGTAAAATTAATCTATATAAATAAGATTTTTTCCAGCTTCTCGCAATTGTCGAATTCCCCTGACGTATTTTATTCTTTGACATCTTATTTCAAACTTTTCAATCGAAATAGCCGTTTTCTTTAGTTTTACGAAAACAAAATCCAATTTTTTTTAATATAGTGCAAAGTGTGTCCTTCCCGCCTTTAAAGTTAATTTCTTCTTTTACAGTTATTAATAATTTGAGGAGAGAATGCAATATTTTATAACAAATGTAATAATTTATGTACTATTCTTTTGATAACTTGTAAATCAAAATGGTCTAATTTTAAAAGCACCCACAATTTAGGTCTTTCGCTTTTTTACGGCGTTGACAACTTGGTTATAGTTTCTGTAGAAGAATGTATAGATGTGGTAGCCATAGAAGTATGTTTTTCTTCTACATTTTTCTAATATGTTTGTCACTTATGCCGGGTGATTTCGCGACACATCCAAAAATCTTTCCAAAATATTCTTTTCTAAACGTTTTACTTTTAGCTTCTTCAGATATATATTTGTAAACCTGGTAAATAGTTTCCCGTGCTTGATGACGAATCTGTTTTCCTTTTTTGGAGAAAGACATTATGGAAATCAAAATTATATTAAAATTTAAAAAATATGAATTTTAGTTAGGGATATAAATCGTAATGAAAAATATTAACGTTTTTTATGCTAACTGTATTAAATTCTTTGAGAGCGCACTATTATTATGCATGACGCAGCTCAACTGAATCACTATGATTTGCTTTTACGAAATTCGAAACTATAAAATTTTGATTTCTGTGCAGGTACGTTCAACGGCATTGCTTTTCCGAACAGGTTGTACACCTCAGAGTTCCCGCCATAGAGAAGAATAATATAGTGGGGTTCCCGCATAGCATAAGATGATACATAGGCCGTGTTCGTTGGCGTTTTTTTTTTTTGGCGCAAGCGCCGTAATACACATTTGTATTGGATCACCACGGTGCGCAAACCACCAACCGCCTACTGCGCATGTCAAAATGCAATTTTGACATGCGCAGTATAAAATATTACGGTGCATGCGTAAAAAAAAACGCCAACGAACACGGCCATAGTTCAGTCAAATTAGAATGAAAAATATTTTGACTATGCATAATTTATGACCAGCTGTTATAATTGTTATCTTTTAGAAAAGTATTTGAAATTCAATTCTTAATAATAGTAAAGATTAAAATTATTTTTCAGAAGACTATTCTATTTTACGAAAAATCTTAAATAGTATTTTGTTAAGTTAATTTAATAACATAAGCAAAATAAAATGCTTATATTAAAATAATGGTTAGATGGAATATATGAAAAACAATGTATAAGACTCAATTTCACCTACCAATGTCTGCGATTAAGAGGCCGATAAATTTAGAATTTTTTCTTTAACTAAATAGTTTCTATTTTAGTTTTAAAGAATTTTTAATTTATAACATTAATTGGTTAAATTCGATCTAAATATATTTTGTTTAATATAAAACTTATAAAGTAAGATATATAAATATTTATTACATCTATAAACTAGCTTTCTCTTATATTGAATTAACATAAAATAAAGAGGCCTTTCAATCACATGGTCTAAAAATTCAGAATACAATGTTTGCGGTTTGCAATATTACATACTCTGTAATAAATTAATACAAAGACCAAATTTTACAATTTGTTCTGGAAAACTTGTTCTACAACTTGACGATGACGTATTGCATAAATTAAAAGGAGATTTCGCTTTGGCAACAGTTAGAACAAATTAAAGTGTTTTACTATATGTTTTTCACAAAAAATAATAAAAATGACATGTACTACAAAGCCACGTTGCGTTTTTTACATATAAATAATTGACAATATTCCAATTATTTCTTTCTTTTCCTCTTCTGTATAGACTTCTCTATGTGCGTCAGTGTGCCACTGGCTGAGAGAGCATAGATTAATATGAACATTACCTGCGAGAGTTGTGTTGCGCAAGACACCGTGATATATGCCCATGTGTATTGCATTATTTTACTATAATTTTCGAGTTATGTCTCAAGTATACTAAGCGCTTTAGCGCTAAAAAGCAATCTCTGGTATATTTAAACCGTCAAATCATGGACGTAAATCAAGCGCAATCTGTTGCAACGTCAGAATCGTAATTTTAATGTTTACGTAGAAATACTTTAGTCAAAAAATTAGATTGCTTATGTAATATGTATTTTAAATTATCTATATAAATAAAAATACATTTTGCCCTGTATGCAAGATAATCACTCGAAAACGGCTGAACTGGTTTGCCTGGTTTTTTTTTTTGTTGTATTTGTAATTATTAGGAGATTAATAAGAAAAAAAAACCTTTCAAATTTTTTTGTATGTCTTTCTGACTATTTGTCCGGTGTATCTTCGATACGACTGAACCATTCACGATGCTACTTTCACCTATATGGAAAAGAGCTTGTAGGCCTACTTTTAGGGTCCTTTTTATTCTGAAATTGTTTAGGGTACCTGTGTAAAAACTGAACAACACTTAAAACTGGAATAATTCCTCGGAATCGAAGATAAAGGAGAAAGGTGGAACCGAGATCAAAATTAGGAATAGAACAGGAATAGGACCAGTTTTGGGACATAAATCGAGACGAAATATGAAGACAAGGAGCGGGATCGGGATCTTGATGGAAACATGTTATTAGTAGATATAAAATTTGTAGGAATTCATTTTATTCACACGGGTTACATTGCTGTGGAAAGCAGTCTAAAATATAAGTTATCAAGTTTTTGGTTCTTTTTTAGCGTTTCGTGAAGTACTAAAAACTTATAATTTCAATAATGTTCGGTATAAACATACGAATGAAAGGATGTACGATACATTTTTAGAGTTCTATGAGAATCAATATGTAGTCCTCTTATAGTTAAATCGATTTAGATAAATTTTAGCAGGTAGTTAACTGGAAACCAAGAAAAACATATATGATACAGTTGAAGGATCCGTAAGAATTACTAAGAACCCCTATAGTTTTATCGCTTTCAATAAAATTTTGTGGCGAGGTAACACGAAACAAGCGATAGAATATACAATACGTTTTTCGAAATCCGTAAGAATTACTATGAACCCATATAGTTTTACCAATTTCAATAAAATTAAGCAGGGAGGTAACTAGAAACAAATGAAAACATATACAATACATTTTAGGACTCCATGAGAATTTCTTAGAAAACCTATAATATTACCATTTTAGATAAAATTTTATAAGGAGTTAGCTGGAAATCAATAAAAGCATATACGATACGTGTTTAGGGTTCTTTGAGAATTACTACCAAACTTTATATTGTAACCGTCTTCAATAAAATTTAGGTAGCTGAAAACTCATTAGTTCATTTCGTAACTCATACATTTTTCAGGGTTAAGTAAAATTAATTACGAATCCATTTAGTTTTTATAGATCATAATAAAACTTGGTATAAAAATAGCTGAAAGTTAATATAAATATCGATGGAAGTTAATGGAAAGAGAGAAGAAATGGGTTAAGATATAGAGGTTTGTAGTGACTCTTAGGAAACCCTAAAACCCGTCTCTAATTTTTAGGGTTCTGAGCCAAAATGGCAACAATAGAACTTTATAGTTTTGTTATGTTCGTCCGTCCGTATGTCACAGGCATTTTTTTTAAAAACTACAAATCAATGCAATTTATAAACCTTTGTCTTGTGGAAGTCGCTACTTAGTTTGGAAGTTAAATAACAAAAATAAATATTTCTTGGGGGACACACAATAAATGTAAGAGAAGCTGAAAAATATTTTTTAAACAAAGTTCAACCAGTGGTACATCTCTCGACAGTCCTTTAAAAGCATTTTGAGATTTTTAAGCAATTTTGCTGATTACGTTAATAATAAAATACTTTTAACAAAAATGATTTTGAACATGATCGGATATACTGTTTTTGAGTTATTTCCGAAAAACTGTGTTTCTAACAAAAGGACGTAAGTACCATGAAGAGACACTCGTTTGCTGATAAACTTTAGTTTACACTAAATTAATAGTAATACTCGACATACTTACCTGTTTTTTCTAGTTATAGGCAACTAAAATATTTATAATTATTCTGTGCGGGAAACATGGAAAATATGTAAAAATGAACTTTTTTCATATGTAGTGCATTTCTTTGCAATAATGGCTCCGAAAGCCTATCAATGAGCATGGTCCAATATATTCTTAGCCAGTTTTTTTTTTATTATAGATGATATTCTCCTATGACTTAGCCCGTGTGGATATAGAATGAACTTTTACATTATTTATGTGAACTATTGACATATTCCATCACGATGCCGATACCGCTTTTCGTCCTCGATTCTGACAATTTCGATTCTGAGCCCGAACTTGATCCCAGTTCCACTTTTCAATTTCACCAACTTGATTCCATTTTGAAGTAAATGATTTTCAATTTCCATGCAGGAATCCCGAATTTTCGAGATAAAAAGTAGTTAATTATAACCCAATATGTTCCTCTACCTTCCTTTTGTCGATTTCCGCAACACACACTTCACTGTTTTATTTTTGTATAGTAATAATAACACGAGCCACCAATCTTCGTTCGTGAACGAAAGATATTATTATGTCAAAATTGTCAGTCAACATAAAATGTGAAATTTCATGGACCTGCGGTGGCCAAAAGCTGAAAGTATCTATAGTTGTGTGAGTGTGTATCTGCATAGAGAAAAATAGGCCACGTGTTAATAAAGGACCCTTAATTTCTTTATATTTCATATTAAGTCATCCATCTTTTAATAACTATCCCGATGTCGCTCGATTTTGATTTCAATTTTAATTCCAGGGTCTGTTCAGATTTCAGACTCGTATTAATTCCAACCCCTATCCAACTTTTGATTTTAAGCCTAATTGATTCTAATGCTGATCACACTTTCTATATTATTGAATTTTGCGTCTTATTTCAAAATCGTAATTTTTTATACTATTCTATTTCTATTAGTAAATCTAGATTCTTGTTAAAGTTAATTTGTTGCATAACATAATATACAGGACTAGTGTTTATTTTATCACTGGATTGGTATGAATATTATAATAAGGGTTTACTAAGAACTTAAGAAAATGAAACGAATAAGGAGTCTGTTCAACTGTTTAGAAGGGTGGAATTCGACATCGTTCTATAGAAACTAATATTGACTTTGTAATATTAACATAATATAATGTGAAATAATTAACCTTCTACCGAGCAAGCGAGTTGTTTATATATGTACTCTATATGCTTTACCATTATGCTGACAACGGAAAGGCGGATCATTTTTAATTTAACTTATGTTATTGTTATTCGATAAGAAATTACTAGAAACACGTTATGAATAAGTACTGAAGTTTTTTAGAGAAACATTGTGGAACTTCGCCTTGCGATAGAAGTCAACTGGTAGAAATAGTAACATAACGGTAAAACGTTATGCCTTCTCCGCAGACAACTTTCTCTCTCTCTCTCTGTTTCTTGAAATTTATTACTTAACATAAATTTTATATAATTTAAAATTAACATTTTTATATCTAATTTTCATAAGTGAATAAATATACTAAAATATTAAATAAAGTTCTTTGTTTTTTTTCCCTTATTTTGCATTATTTCTATTAAAAAAAAAAACTTCATTTCTGACGTGGTTCCCCCGACCGCACGTTTAGTTTTTTTATTTAAATCGTGATAATGACAGTAAATATTCCATAATTAAATTGATTAAATGTTCTATGTAAAAAAGTACTTACGTAACTCGTAGATAACCCATAACACGTCCCACTGTAATTGTAATATTTGCACAATTTAGATAATTTACGAATATGATAATGAATGTCTTTATGAGTAAAATGATGTAATTATTTCTTTAATATTGCTGTGGTGAATGCTGTATATGACATTGTATTCAATCTTAAGGTATTTACTTTAGCAATGAAAAATTTAGTAAAGTATGATGAATTCAGAATCATTACCATCATTTACATTCGGCAAATTTAATTTATTTTGATTATATAAACTACTTATGCACTCTTATGTACAGTGAACGTCGCGATCGTGCGATTTGTCGTGTCGCCTTCCTTAACGAAGCCTAGAAATTATTATAGGAACAATACTTACAAAATAATAAGCCTATTTAAAAGGGTACATATTCTTTTACTCCCATATTTAAATCGTTAAATATGCTCTTATAAACAGAACATCGATATTGCACCATAATTCAAAATAGTACATTCAACGGTCTTGGCGCTATGACACATAAAACAAAATGCATAAAAATGAAAGTAATGAATATGCATTCGTCTTGATGGATTTAAACAACCCACTGTACTCTATATTTTTGTTCTACAAATGGTTTTTTTTCTGTGAAATGCATATCTTATCATTCAAAACTTTGCTTTTCTAATACAACTAATGTATTTATTCTTACGAATTTTCATCTGAAAGAAATTCCATTAGAAGAGCCTCGAGAATAATTTGGAGCTTTACGAATGCTTAAATTTGTCTTAGTTTCTTATTAATCCATGTATATAATAAAAAAGTAGCCAAGAGCATATCGGACCATGCTTATTATAGGGTTCCGAAGCTATAACTACAAACAAATACACTACATATGAAAAAAACTAGATTGTTGCACTTTTTCCATGTTTCCCGCTCAAAATAGTTATAATCACTTTAGTCGCATATAACTAGAAAAACAAGTGGGTATGTCAACTGTAGCTATTAAGCAAATGTAAAGCAAGTGCATCAGCAAAAGAGCGTATTTTCATGGCTCTTACGTCCTTTTGTTGAAAAACGCAGTTTTCGGCAATAACTCACAAATAGTATATCCGATCATGTACAATATAATTTTTGTTAAAAGTATTTATTAAGCGTCACCTTCGTTATTTTTTTTGCATATTTTTTGGACTTACGGTTTAGAAAATAGTTTTCTGCAATTTTCGGAGCGCTTATTTTCGAAGTTATTAACGTAATCAGAAAATTTTCCTAAAAATCTTAAAATTCTTTTAAAAGGACTGTCAAGAAATGTGCCATTGTTGATCTTTGTTTGAAAAAATTTTGTTCAGTTTCTATTACATGTATGGTGTGCCCCCTTAGAAATATTTATTTTTGTTATTTCACCACCAAACTAAATAGCGGCTGATACAAGACACCTACATTACAAATTTCATTGATAAACGTCTTGTAGTTTTTGAATAAAATACCTGTGACATACGGACGGACGGACATAACAAAACTATAAGAGTTACGGTTTTGCCATTTTGACTTGGAACCCTAGAAATGAATTCCTATTTCCCTTGGTCACACCATAACTTGAGAACGACTTTATTGAATCGGATAATTATTTTTTTGTTGTATTTGTTATTGTCAGGACTAAGTTTGTATGGAAGAAAATAACCCTTTGTTACTGTCTGTCTGCCTGTCTGTTTTTCCGGGGTATCTTCGAAACAACTAAACAGATCAAGATATAATTTTCACTGAAAGTAGCTTACTGGGGTACATTTAGGGTACTTTTAATCGTGATAGTGTGTAGTGTGAGTGTTCCGGTGGCCCATTCCTCTCTCGCTTTTTCGATCACTTGTCATTAGGCATCCTAATCCCTTCCAAGAAGCCAACAACGCACTAGTAAAAATGGAGTTACGAACGTCCATGGGCGGCGGTGACCATCTACTCTCGGATGACTCGCCTGCACGTTTTCCTCTCGACTGTTTTAAAAAAAAGTAAAGAAAAAAACGCTAGGTTCGTAGTTGTCTAATTGATGCACAAGTGAGCAGCAGCGGAGAGTGCTACTCCCAAAAAATAAAAATAGAATAAAATGGCTTGATTTGACTAAGTTGCTTAGTAAACTACCTACTCGATTAAATTTTCGTTGTTCAGACACACTTAGTAACCAAATTCCTCGGTAGTCGAATAAATTTCTAGCCTAATCTAACTAGAATTGTAGACTGATTCACTTCAAATAAGTAAAACTTAAATAAATAAAACTTTCGCATTAAGTTAATTGTGTATCGGGTAATAGTTATTTTAGAAGAGAAGGACGAAGAAATTTCGTGACAAAAAAAAAATTAAAATTGCTGTATTTGTTTTTTACTTATTGCCTTCAAAAACAACTAATTATTTATTAAAAGGGCTATTAAAAAAATATTTATACAGGTTTTTGATCACTGTTTTTATTTCTATTTTTTCACATATTTTAGTTATTTAATAATTACAACATCATAATTTATTTAGCTACTTTACATGTGGATTAACAAAATTGGCCAGGCATCTCCTTTATTTTTATACGGTAAGTTCCGATACCGAATTTATTGTCCACCGGTAGTCATTCCAGGGTCTTTACAGTTTTAGTTAAACTGCAACTACCAAATTACTTTTTTGCAAACTTCATAAATTATACTTATTCTTTGTAATATAAAAGTTTTACAATTCGTAGTGAGCACATTTTTATTCACTTCCACATTAAATTATTTGACTCTGTTTCTTTATTTATCGCTTAGAGTTTTGATGTTTCCCTGCTACGATTATTACCTTGGGAATTTATAATTTAATGAAAATATGTAGGTAGATTGACCCCTCAAGCGCGCAATGCCATTATAGTGGCATTTGCGACTGAGGCGCCACCCACTAGAACGGCATAACTCGCTCTTTTTTGGTACGATACAAAAGAAAAATACTTTTTAAATTTCTGGGTTATACTACAATATTATACGAAATTGAATCTTATAGTTTAAAAAATAAGGGAGCAGAAAAATATTTACTGTTCTCGTCACTTGCGTCAAAAAATTTACAACGATATTTTAAATCCACGTGATGCCATACGCTACGTCATCTCACTTTGCGGTGAATTGTTGTGTGCTGATTGTGCTACGAAATTATGGATAAGCTAAGAAAACCGTAAGTATTTCGCTTTGATAAATATACTAAAATACGTAGAAACGTTTGGAGAATCATATTAAGCATAGATTACAATGTTTTTCGAAAATACTTATGTCTAAAATAACCCGAAACTTTCATCCTTTATTCTTTGTTGTATAACATGGTCGCCATTGTTCAATTTTAGTTATTGATTTTACATATTATTTCAATATATTATTTTATTTCAATGATTTCTAATGACAAAATAGACTATTAGCTTTTGTCTCGGTGCAAAATTTGTAGAGAATTTACATATATGTACAAAAAAACCGTTACATTTGCTAACGGCAATCGTCTGTTGTAAGCGGTGAGGGAGACATGTTTTCCAAATTTCAACCGTAGTACAGTCAAGCAAAAAGTGAAAAATATAAAATTTACGATTTTGTTCGAATTATTGAATTACTTGAATTATTAAATTTCAGGATTAATTGAATATTATTACAAACTATGCAAATAGGATAAGAAAAGGAAAATGTTTATATTGCATTTCTGTCAAATTCATTTATATTGCAAATTTATTTTTATTTTGTATATAAATATTTACCACTTGTATATAAACTTGGAAAATATGAAATTTTTTGTAGGTAAAGTATTTACGAGGAATTTTTTCTAAACTATCATATCGCTAATTTGTTTTTATTTTGAATAAAATATTTACCAAGTTTTATTAATTTTGAAAATATGAGAATTTTCATGTTGGGAAAGTATTTATGAAGAATTTTTTTTTAACGCTATTGCTAATTTATTTTTATTTTGAATATAAGTATTTACCATGTTTTATGAATTTTTAAAATATGAGATTTTTTCAGGTTGGGAAAGTATTTACGAGGAATTTTTTTTCAAACTCTATCACATTGCAAATCTTTTTTTTTAATATAAATATTTACATACTATGTTTTATGAATTTTATTTTGTTCTATTTTTTTAGGTCACATTACAAATATTGTTTTTCAAATATATAATACATTTTTTATAAATTTCAGGGCTAATATCATAAAACAAAAATGGTCCGAAAGTTCAACGTCCCTGCGTTCACGACATATTGTGGACTTGGCGCTGAGCAAATCGGACCAATCACTGCGATCTCCAGCTCCTGCGCGAATCCCTCGCCAGCGATCCCAGGTCGTTCGTCGGCGCAGCCATCTCCGTCATCTTCCACATCATCACCACAATTCAAACGCCCCAAAACGGTTAAGTACGTACAAAAACTAGTGTTTGTAACTGTTTTAGAAGTTTTGCATTTATTTTAACCATGTTTACATTACAATATTATGTTTCAGGACGCCTGTTGTTTGTTCTTCTGCTGTGTATCGACATTTTGAGAAGCCGGCACCCAAAATACCGATGTCGATGTCAACTTGCGAAAACGCGTAATTATACTTTTACAAATAATTAATTAAAATTTTAATTTTTATCCAATCGTAAATACTATGTGTTATTCTGATATTATTAAATTTATCGAACTGGAAAGAAACCCATTTGATGAAATTTTTTGTTCTTACATTTAAAACTTAATTTGAAGACTAATTATCAATATTTTCTATCTAAAATACTTAGGTGAATTGATGCGATGAAGAAATAATTTTTGAATAGAAAATTCTAATTACGTTTAAATAACTTTTCTGTAATTTATAAGACAAAAACCTAGCTATTTTATCAAAATTTAGCAAATTATTCTTTTAAATGCTGATTATCTTTAAAGCTATCAATTACATCGCGTTGAAGTAGAGGACGTTTTTTAGAAAATTAATTTTTCTACAATTTTGTCATTTACATTTTTTCGTAGGTCTCGTTGTTTATTAAATAATTACAGAAAAACTAGAATTTTATAAAAGGCTTAAGCTTAGTTACCCATACTACCTTGTCAATTTACGATTACGCCGCAATAGGCACTTTTCTAAAAAAAATCTGTGGGCGAGGTCATACCATGAAATGCCACTGAACTATATAAACTTAAAAGATAAAAATACAAGTTTACCTGTATTTAAAATGGAAAGTTTTTGAAATTGGAAAAAGTACTTAGAACTAAAATTAAGAGTTCCTCCTTAACAGGATATTTTTCTGCAGGAGTGAAAAAATCATGGCTTAAAATTAATCACTATATATTGTTTTAGTGTGCCGGACTTCAATCAGCCGAAGAATCAGGTGCAGGCTGATTTCGAATGGAGGGTGTCGACGGATGTGGAAGAATGCGCGTCGGGCACCGAGAAATTGCTGATGGAGCTGGGTGTAAATAAACTTGGGAAGAGAGAAATTCTGTCATTGAAATAGATACCGAGCCATCATAGATAATCTCTAATG
Source organism: Eumeta japonica (assembly GCA_005406025.1). Taxonomy (NCBI): domain Eukaryota; kingdom Metazoa; phylum Arthropoda; class Insecta; order Lepidoptera; family Psychidae; genus Eumeta; species Eumeta japonica. The sequence continues at coordinate 289,670 of BGZK01000686.1, forward strand.
TCCACGTTTCTGCTGGTGAAGACATGCCTAGTTCTTCTAGGACTTTCCGTGTCTCATCACCAACAGAAGCGCTTTTGGATCCTGAAAGTGGAAGTAGTTATGATGATTCAGAATTTTCGGATGACGATGATGCCGAATATTATGTCACTTCCGCCAAAAGGAGATTCAGCAGAATTTATCAGACGATGAGGAGCTACCACCTCAAGTAGCTGCGTCGGTAAGGTTATGGAAGCCGAAATGGATGTAGACCACGAGAAATTGTTGAGTGGTGACGTTAATTTCAAATGGCAACGAGACTTCACCGCATTTAGAGAAGAGTTGTCCACCCCGTTGGTGCGGTGAAGGATTATGATTCTCCTTATGATGCCTTCATCGATATATTTGACGTTGACATCATGAAGGAAATTGTCATTGAAACTAACCGTTACGCTCATCAAGTAATTGATAAGGCAAAAGCTGTAGTATACATACAATGTCATCGCGCATGTACAAGTGGAAAGATACCACTGTAGATGAGCTTTACCGTTTGTTCGCAGTTTTATTTATATGGGTATATGTCAATTTAACATTTTAGAAGAGTATTGGAGGAAAGGCACTGACGTTGAATTGGTCTATTTCCGTAATCCTCATGTCCTATGACAGATATATCCTTCTAACTAAATGCCTACACTTTTCAGATAATGATAAACAACCGCTGCCGAACGCGAAAAGCAAGCAACCGCTTGCTGCCAGTAACCAACAGTTACTGACTGTAAGCAGCTGCCTGCCGATAATCGAAAGGAAAGTGTAGGTTCCTTTTCCCATAAATTGTATAAATTGCAACCTATTATTTCCCATTTGAATCAAAATTCCAGGAATTATATGTATTAAATAGATCGATTAGCGTAGATGATTCGTTTACCCTGTTCAAAGGTCGTCTTTCCTTTGCACAATATATAAAAGCAAAAGCCGCTCGCTGGGGAATCAAATCATTTGAATTGTGAATCCCGGACAGGGTACTTATATAAATTTATAATTTATACAGGTGAGGAAAAAAAATAACAACGAAGAAAGTGTCGACGATTGTGATGAAAGAGCTGAGGCCGGGAGGGCAGGGTCAAAGTAGGGGACAAATGCATAGACGCAAAAGTAAAAACTAATGTCTAACCCTCCTGCTACTTCTGGCACTGCCCCTAATCCTAACATTATGGCAAAGGCTCTGACCGGGAAAACTACACAAATAGTTTTAAATTTACTAGAAGGTCTTGAACATAAAGGACATTGTGTCACGATGGACAATTTTATAATAGTCCAGCGTTGGCACGATACCTCAAATGTCGAGGCTTTGACTGTCTGGGCACAGTACGCCTCACTCAAAAATATACCAGAAGATGTAAAGAGATGAAGAAAAACTGTGAAAGGGCACGATCATTGCTCGCCACTCCGGCGATGTAATGGTGTTGGCATGGAAGGATGCAAAATCGTATCGATGATTAGCACCTTCCACGACAACAGCACTTACACGGGAACAAGGGCTGGCGAGGAATGTGAGAAGCCCATATGTGTGAAAGACTACAATACGACTATGGGGGCATTGATCTAAAGATCAAACGCTCCATGTACCCAATGGAAAGAAAGAGGGGTTTAAAATGGTATATAAAGATGTTCAAAAGGTTATTGAACACATGTGTGCACAACGCTTATATTTTGTACAAGGATAGTCATAACAAAAGATATGACGAAAAGAACATAATGACGCACAGAGAGTTTCGATATCAGATTGCAGTATCGTTGAAGATGCGGTACATGCCTCCCGCACCGGTTCGCAGTCTGATATCGCGATCAGAATTACGACTGGACAGGACTAAAAAACCATATGCCTATTCGTGGAGATATTTTGTGTTGCCAGATGTGTTTACTAAAATATGCCATAAGAAGTCGGACGGTAATCCAGTGTTCTGTATGCAAAGTCGGATTATGCGTCTTGAAAAAACGATTGTTTCCTTGAGTATCATTCAGTAGAAGCTCTACCTCCACATAGACTAAAACGAGACAAGCCTAAACGAGGACATGGGCTGGGTCGACAAAATCGACGAAATGAACTTATTGAACCGACCCCATCGACTTCTAAGGAATGATACTCTTCGAAACTATAGTAAAGAATTTTGGATAAACTGCACTAGATTATGATAGAATGAATGAAAGAATTTTGATAGCGGGATATGTTAATATCATGTTCGGAGAGACTTTGTAAGGGAATACGAGTGTCGATTATTATGTCAGACTAATTTTAAAGGTGTTTGCGTAGCTTTCACATAATTCATTTATTTGAAACCCTTTCGAAGCTTACGTTTGTGCAAGGTAAACTTCTTTTGAACACATCCATATCCTTTATTTATTTCTATGTATGTTTATTTATATATGATATATTTGCTATATTTCCCTTCCTGACAATAGTCATCTAAAAGTGTGACGACATCCACAGAAAATAAATTTTGCAAAGAAAATCCATAAAATCCATGACGACTAAGAATTTTTCAAAATATGTTTTTGAAATAAGTACTAAAACATCTTCGCATAAATGAAATTTATAACAAATAGACAATTTCGGTATCAGATTGTCAAACGAAGGCCACAGACCATTTTTTTAATTTTCTTGTCATATGGAATATACTTCAGTACTAGCGACGATATATATCAACATTGGGATATTTTTAGGCTAATATATGCTGTTTGAATATGCCTATATGAATATTATTGCTTTTACCTGAAATTTTGCCAACCTGTTTGGTGGATATGTTTTTATATTTTCACTTTGAAATTGCAAACTATTGTTTGCAAAATCTAAACATGTAAATACAGTTATATGTACAACTGTACCTGTATCAAAGTGGTTAGGTTGACACTTTGTAAAATTCTTACATATTTATAACTTTTATCAGTCATGTTCGGCTTAGTGGATTATTTCAGATTTTTAATGTTCTTTTGAGGCTTAGGACTGTTAGATTTGAATTATTTCAGATTTTGAGACTTTTCTCTGGTTCTACATATTTATGATTTTTTACGCTTTTTTTTTATCTTCATTATAATTTAAATTGTATTCTGAAACATATTTCATTTCTCGTAATAGCTTTATATTGGAATGTGATTGTGAATAATAATTGAATTCAAAACATGTATAATCGAATTTGTTGCTCTTTTTCCTTCAAAACTGCCTACAAAGAAGGGGTAATTTTAAATATTTTATTTTTAACAATATTATGACATATTTGAATTTTATAGTAATGATTGTAATATTTTTGCCCATAAAATATGTATAGAATTACTGAGATATCAGCTATAAATTTAAACTAAAGAATTGTATTATAAATAATGTAATTTATATGTAAAGTGCAAATATAATCCTTAGGAATAAATTTTATTATTATATTAATACAGTGTATAAGTTTAAAAATGTAAGCCTAGGAATAAGCTTTTATTGTTTTATATTTTATTACTTTTATTCCTTATTTTATATGAAAATAATTTTTTTAATTGTACATGATGTTTGCTTCATTTCTTCTCCGAAGCGGTATATATATGCGATATATATATATCGCATATCCATAATAAAATAATTATATCATAATATATTGCATATAAATATACACTTACAAATATATATATATCTTTTTTGCTATATACATATATACAGTTACTATATATATGAAGTAAAATTCACTAATAATTTATTGCATTTGTAGTTCATAATCATTGCATTTGTAATTCATGACAATCATTTAGGAAAAAAAAATTAACAAAGACAAAAATGTATTTTGATATAATCATTTTACTATATATATATATAGTAAGTGTATGTTTGTAGGATTTAGCAAAAAAGATATATTTTTTGTAAGTGTATATTTATATGCAATATATTGTGATATAATTATTTTATTTCAAGGTGATAATCATGTTTATGTATATCACCTTGTATATATATAGTAAAATATCGAAATAAATCACTATGACAAAACTTAATGATAAAATTATACAATAATTACATTATAATTCCTCACAAACTAACGAAAATAAAAAAAAACATATGTTTAGATAATTTAAATTTGCTCACTGTACTTGCAGCTAGGCGTAAATGTTTGACGGAAAGTGCAAGAAATCTAAAATGGGGGCGTTTTGACGCCTCGGCTTTGTATCTGTTTTTAGTAAAAATAAGTATGTTTAGTGTCAGGAATATAATTATTTTCAAGTCTTGAATAGTGCTACGAAAAGTTATGTGGTTTTCGTAATAAAATAGTGAATATTATTATATTGTATGTTCACTGAAAATGAGTGATGTAATTACAGCACAGGTTGTGCAACTTTCCAATTATGTTCCGTTAGAATATTAAGTCTGTGATAATGTGACTATTTAATATGTAATTAGAATCTAATTGATAATCAAAAAAAATACATTAATATGATAGATATCAACATTTCAGTCTATTTTACAAAATTTGTGATTAGGGGGCGCTTTGCGATTAAAACTCCAGGGGAGGTGTGCGGCCGAAGGAGGAACTATTTTTTGGGTGCGCGTTCCAGTGGTTAATAAGTAATTAATTTTAATTCAATGTATGCTAGATTTTACTAATAGACCTTGAAGAGTAGTTTCTGGCGACAAATTGTCGTATTACCCCTAACTTTAAACAATTGCTAAGGAGCCAGGCTCAGCTTATAAAACTCAGCAGCACGATATGATAACTATTAAACGTAAAAACTTGAACAACTAAACAAAAGAGCTCAAACACACTATATGCACATATAATATTAGATAGTTTCCCTTGATTTTCCTAGGATCCCATCATCAGATCCTGACTTGGTGACATATGGGACCACTTCGGGAGTATACACTTTTAAACAAAAAAAAAATTGAAATTGATCAACAATTAAGGAAGTTATCACTTAACATACCTAAAAAAATACATACAGACGAACATAGAACCTTCTCCTTTTTTGAAGTTGGTTAAAAAGGGATCGACATAACTAAATTACTTATTAATCTCCTCAACTATATTTTGAGAATTTTGAAATAAAATTCATAAATATTAGGAAGTTACTTTCATAGTTTTCATAATGGGAATTCTCATTTTTTTAGTTACATCGATAACGATAAATTGTTGAATTCAATCAGTCAGCGTTTTATGACGTCAATTTATTAATAGTGTTGCCAATTTACGAAAGATTGTTCAGAATATAAGGCACTTAACTGCGGTATTTAATTCAGTGGTGAAATAAGAGTAGATTCAGTCTTCGAGTTAGAGGGGGTCGCATAATAGTGGTTTATTTAGGACAAGCTCCGATTTAGTTATAATAATAAAATAAAAACTCACCAAAGAGTAATGTCATAACATCTCGTGGCCCCTCTCTGGATCCGTTCTTGGATGAATTCGGTTTTATATTTTATTATGACAACAAACAATCATTACGTATGCAACAACACACAGTAAGTTCGCTTACGTACTTTTGAAAATTATTATGTAACTAATTATAAATCTATGAACATCTAACGCCTAGTTAGTTTGTTAAATAAAAATTGTATTTATTTAAAATCCATCAGGAACTAAACTGTTCAAAATTGAATAGTTGATTGATTTATGATAATTGACTTTATAACAATAAAAATTATAAGCTAATAAGTGGAAAATTCACGCTATGTTGCATTTTATTCAAGTTATTCTTTATGGAGATGCAAACCTTGTAAATTATTGGAATAGAGCGTTTAGCTATAAAAACTATGCAAAAAGATGTTCCCAAATTTAAAAATATCTCTGTTTGCCATGTGTAAATGCCTTTCTAGAAGAAAAAACAAACTAAAAGCATAAAAATGGATAATATAAACCCCCCTATATATAAATAGTGTGAAGGAATTACAAAACGAATTATAAAAGCAGAAGGTGGGTTATTTATAATTTAATTTATCTAAAAAAATATGAATAACAAAGAAATGGCAAAATGCACTGGCCGAATAAAAATAAATTAATTAATGTACTTAGTTTTTGTTAATATATTTTTGACGTGATAACGTCGATAAACGCCGGCTGCACGCACGAAAAAGCATGTGTCATTGTCGCGTTCCGCCTGAGCCGAGTGTGCGAGCGAGAGTGCGGAACAATAGAAAAGCACGATAGGCCTAAGCATTCGACTTGAGACGCATCTATATAATTAGTAGAAAAATATTTGAATTAACGAATGCAAATAAATGTTTATTTATCGTAAACATTGTCATTTTCAATTAACTCCTTCTTTGTATTATACAAAATAATAATAAATCAGTGATATTAATTCAATTAAATTCATTAAAAAATGCAATTTTTCATTATTGTTTCCTCTGACATTATCACGTAAAATTATCGTCGATAAACCGACTTTACAGTCAACCAATTTTTTTATGTCCTCCTTTAATCCTTAATTTCCGCCTTTTCTCTTTGTTTTGCCCAATTTAGAATTTTTGTTTGACAATACTGATCAACTACAGTATTCTAGCATTTTCATTGTCAATCAAAATATAAAATGCGATTTTGATTGAGACGTTAAACGGACCTAATTATGTTCAATAATTAGTCTTTAAGTTTTGTAATTTGTATAATAAATTTATTATATTATTTATTAAATTATATTGCGCTTGTTAAAACAGTTTCCAATAGATTATAGAATCTAAGGAACCCTTCTTAAATCGATGCTTTGTAAACTTTAAAACTTATCACCGTTTTCATTTGACCTTGTAGCTTTATCAAACGTTATCAATTTTATTGCCAACTTTTGATACCAGACCATTTGTGTTTTATAATCATTAAGTAACTTTAAAATGGCCACTGGAAATCTCTTGAAACCGGCTAAGTATTCATGTTTGTATTTTTTAACCTTTTAATAGCCTATTATTTCATAAATCATGCTTTTTTTTATATTAGGTTCCTAATTATTTTTACATTTGTTGTAATATTTTTTATATAAAGCTTTTCGATTTTATATAAATTTTTAATTAATATGCTTATATTAAACATAAAAAATTGTGTATGGTGCATATTGCGAGTCTTTTGTCAAATTTCAGTGAATTTTCTACAATGTATGAAAACGAGTACCTCTCAAATAAGAAGATTTGGCCATTTAGGGGAAAAACAATTAGCTGTGCAAGAAATGTGTCGTAAGTTCACAGAAGAACATTTAAAGCCTGTTGCATCAAAATGTGATATAGCTGCAAGATTTCCTTATCAACAGGTAAGTGAAATATTGAAAATGGTGTTTAGTACATATTGAAAACATACCTACTGATTATAAATGTTGCATACATATCAATATAAATATTTAGTTATTTTTCTTTGCTTAACAACATTTTTTTTCTGTAACTGATAAATATTGATGACTATTAAATTAGACACTTAAAAAAAGTCAATACCAGAAAATAAAATGATATCTTCATTAATGAAGTAATTGTTTATTCCATGTAATAAACCTTTGTCGCACTGTCTATTATTGATTTGAAAGAAAATTTTTTTATTAAAAAGATATTTGTAACAAATGTAGAAGCGTGAGAATAACTACCAGTTCGAATTGGTAACAAATCATTAATTTCTGTTTTAATATCAGTAAATTAAATAACTGTAAAATTGGATGGCCATTGTCAAACTTCTTTGACGACTTAAGCATCGGCGTATTGATAAGAAACAAATTGTAACGTTTAGTAGAATTATTTTCAAACTATATTTAAATCACAATAATCAAACCGGAGACGATTATATTTTGGTTATGTTTATCAAATAAAAAAAAATGTTATGTACAATAATTGTAATTGTCACATATTAAAAAAAATCTCAGGTACCTAATTTTTTACATGTACTTATGCTTATAATTATGAAAATACTTATTATGTATTGCATTATTACTCGAATCTATGTCCACATGCAAGTAAAGATGGTTTTAAACATTGTAAACATAAATAAAAAAGTGCAGTAAAATAACAAAATATGTTATCCATCACTGGGGCTCGAACCAGTGACCCAGTTGGAATAGTTTGAAACCAACTTATAATCTATAAAACAACCTTATATACAGGTGTGCATTTGTGTCTGTATACTTACACTTGTCCAGTTTTCTTTTTGTTTTATTTTTAGGGTTCTATGCCCAAAGAATTTCAATGGCTCTCTATTTTAAAACAACTCCTTTGTCTATATGCCCATCCATCTGTATAGCTGTATCTTTTGATCCATATTAAGGCTATACCTGAAATTTTCACAGTGTGTATTACTATGACCGCTACATCAATAAGTAATAAAACAAAATGAGAAATGAAAGGGGGTTCCTATACAATGTTTTTTTTTTCGCCTTTCTACCTGGCTCAAAAACTGATGATGCCCTTGCTTGGCAATATAAGTCTGAGAAAACATTTTTGTAGATTTATTATGCCATGTAACTTTATTTTCTGCTATTATGTGACAAGACATGATGTGTTTTGTCACATAATAGCAGATCTTTGGGTCCATATGTTTCAATGGGTAAGACGGAACCCTTCTATGATAACTCATGTGTCTGTCTGTCTCAACCAATTTGCTCTGAATCTATTTGAAAAATTACTACACAAAAACAAATCCAGATTCGTAATATAAATAAAGGCATTTTGAAAATGGGGTCACTTTTAAGATGCAAATTATAAAATTAAAAAAAAAAGTAACTGTGCCATTTCGCATTAAATGAAAGGGCTGGTTTGGAGGGTTTCAAATATATATAATTTATTTTGTAATGTTATAATAAATAGTTTTAATTGTTTAAAGAAATAGGTGAAAATTAACCATTCTGTCATTTATGTCTGAAACTTCAGCCTAAAATTTTGAAAACTTATAAAAATTAATTAATTCTCAATTACATGAAAGCCTATAAGGTTTCTATGGTAAACGTATGAATAACATAGTAAATCTCTCAATATTTTGCTCAAAAAATTGCATTTGCAGTTGTTTTACTTACCACAAACAAATTTGGGTCAGATTTATAAAACCTTATTAGATGACATATTTATTTATTGTATGGATCTCTTCCCACACTAATTCAACTCATATTTGTTCAGTTTTTTAAGATCTATTTTTATATTGTTATGGTGGCGCCCATACTAAGGTCTTGTGGGGCCTCAGGGCTTTTCAGACCATACTCGGAATGGCCGTTATAGGGTACATACTATGTTTTTATATCTTTTGTCACTTTGATGAAATACCACCTAAGATGTTATCATTTTATCTGTATTTGTAGCATGTTCACAAGTAAATATTACGGTATCCGATGTCAGATATAAAAATCAGACAAGCACAAGTCAGATTAAGCAAGTAGCATTCTATACAGAATTTAAAAAAACACTCAGTTTTACAAATATTTTTTTATAATTTTTTATTTATATTAATATTTATGTATAAATATTCAACTCTCACATGATTGTTGCTACGAAACTCAAAAAGCTGTCCTTACATCGACAGTGAAACAGAAATATTCAAAAAGTCTGTTACAAGTTTGGAATAATATCATTTTGACTATTACCTGATCAAGTTGAAACACTATCAAATATTATTTGACTATAAATTTCCACTCAATCAATAGATTGTTATGACCACTAGATAAAAAAAAGTCACTATTAGTTAGTGCATTTTAATCTATATTTATGTACTACTGGAGGCACTATTGAAATTTGAAATTGAAATTATGTTATTATAACATGTCTTGTACATTTAAATGTCTACTTTTTATTAGTAGATCGCTAAATTTAAGCATTAGTTTGAAGTGTTTTGTATTTCAAGTGTGTCTCTATTTGTTGTATATTGTAGTCTCTATATAAGGTAGTCATGAATTTTAGATATGACCTATTTCCTTGTCTAGAATGCATTTATTTGACATTACATTAGTGTTTTGTTTATGGACAGATTCAAAAACTGACCGATGTCGGTCTTATGAGTGCATGTCTAAATGACGAATACGGAGGCTTAGAATTGGATTACTTATCGCTTGCCATAGCCATTGAGGAGTTATCTAAAGGATGTGCCAGTACAGGCATGATTCTGTCCATTCACAATTTTTTATATACGAATTTGGTGAACGAGAGAGGAACGGAGAAGCAAAAAGACATATTTCTGAAACAATATGGCAAAGGATCTATAGGATGTTTTGCTCTTAGTGAGCCAGGTTTGTAATTTTGAATAACAAAATTTATTATTAATAAAACCCATTTCAAGAAACACTGGCTGAATGTCCACCATAAATCCAAAGTGCAGAGGATCATCTTTGTCTTACGCTCAGAAATATGCTGAATGTGTTTTAAATGAGATCCTTGTACAGTAAACTAAGAATATTGCCAATCAGATGGTTCTATAGCAATATTTTTTTTGCAAATGAATCCTTTTTGTTAACTTATTTACTGTAAATCACAGGTGCAGGCAGCGATGTGGCAAACATCAAAACCACCGCTGTTCAAGATGGAAACTACTGGATTTTAAATGGAAAAAAATCATGGGTGACTTCAGCCATAGAGGGTAAAGCTATGGCAGTGTTCGCCACATTTGATAAGGAGCTACGTCATAAAGGACATGTTTGTAGGTTTTTTATAAATGTAGCTATTATTATTTTCTTATATGCTATTTTAGTTTATATAACATTTTATTTATCTTTCCGTAAGGAATATTTAGTATTTTGTCTAATGTACTACATCTATTAAATGAAATAAAACACCTTTTTAATATATGTATAATATTTATATGTATTATTATCTTCATTATAAACTCACACCTATTTCCCAGAAGGGTAGGCAGAGACTAGATTTCCACATGGTACAATCCTTTGCATACTTCTCTTGCTTCACCGACATGGATCAATTTTTTAATTCAAGCTTATTGGTTTGAGTGCTTAAAATTTGGCTTTTATATATACATATATATATATATATATATATATATATATATATATATATATATATATATAGAAAATATATGAAAACTTTAAAACCTCTCATTGGCAAACCATATAATACAAAAATATTGCAACTATTCAAAGAATACACAAGTCTTTATTTTGCATTTTGAATACTCTCAGCAGTATTATTATTTCGTACTGTGTCATATTGTTTTGAATTGTTTTAATGATTTTGAGAAAAACCTACTGTTCATTATGAGCTAATAATGAGTTATATGTATTACTACTGTGTAAAGTCACACGAGTATATTAACATTAAAAAAAAAGTAATATGAAAGAAAATCTTGATTTATCCAGTGAAATGTATTTATGCATTTTTAGGTTTCCTGGTGCCACTAGATACTGAAGGTGTTTTTAGAGGTAAAAAGGAACCATTGATGGGAGTGAGGTAAGATAGTACATATTGTTTTTTTTTACTCCCTTATATAATACAAATAAAACCTTCATTGATTTGCATTTCATTACATTGCTTATCTTGTCTTTTTGTCTTCATTGCTCTATAGATTATTAACATTATTGTTTGCTTTCTTTAACATAAATAATAATTATATTTAAACAAACAATCATTTCAATTCCATCAAATCATACTATAATTTGTACTTTAATATTTAGTATCAAGAACAGTGTATTACTACTAAAAGCTAAATTTAAAAAATAGATAAAAACATCATTCATCATTTAGGGCCTCTTCCCCCACGTCCTTTTAAAATCACTTTTAACTGGAAGTCACTTTTAAAATTAATTTTGCATTTCATATCATCTTTTTAACAGGTCTTAACTCAAACAACCTTTACAAAAAGGACATGGCTGCCAAATTTTATTTTAATAGTAACTTCTAGTTAGAAGTGTGTTTGAAAATAAATGGTGGAATAGGCTCTTAGTCTGACATTTAGTTAAAATGTAACAAGTACTATAATTATTAGGGAATTTATTATTAACATTGACATCCCCATTTGTAAGTCGTCCTTTGGCATAGGCTTTCATTTCTTTTCTCGACTTTAAATATACCAATAGTAAAATGATGATATACAGTTAATTTTATTGTTTATTTGTATCATTTAAAATTTATTCTTCATAGGTTGTTCTTGTAATATTGCACATCAAGCCATTGGGTGCACTAACATACTTTTTATCCGTTCCATAGTGTACTTCAGGGTTTCTAAGTTTCAGAGCGGCGACGGCTTGTGATGTCACGCTGGAGGAGGTTCGAGTCCCGAATGACTATCTCGTGGGGGAAATAGGCGAAGGCTTCCGCATCGCCATGGCTCAGCTCGACCAGGGTCGAATAGGCATTGCAGCACACGCAGTTGGTGTGTTAACATTTTCCAAATATAACATGTTTGAAAACAGGCATTGATACTCAATACAAAACAATAAATGTCTATATCTCTGTTATCAAGTTAATAACTTGATCATCATTTATATTTTCATTTTCACCCTACCTGAAAATTTTGTTTCGGAATAAACTGGAAATTTATTCCAATACATATAGTATTGGAATAAATATCATTTACACACAGTATTCTTTCAAAAATTTATTAAAACAACATTTTTATTAGACGAACTCATCATTGCACACATAAACACATCATCTACAGGTAACAATTAAAATGTGACGAATGATTATACTTATATCTGCTAGGCTTAAATACACTTTAATTAATTACAGGTATTGCACAGACTTCACTTGACACTGCCATAGAGTATGCCAAGGAACGCGTCGCTTTCGGGAAGCCTCTATCAAGATTACCTTCCGTAAAAGTAATTATTAGTTTTACCATATTAGAAAAGAATGCCAAGATCTCATAGGGGATTTGACCCAATTTTGATGTAATATTGTTTACACATATAAAATGTAAGTGATTTTTTTTTTTGTCTAAAAACTTCTTAGTGCATCAGTATCATAATTCAAACATTTGATGTGGAATGAAAAATTTGTAGATGATTTTAGGTTATTTATTTTTTTGACTCATTAAATCTTTAACCATTTTTACTATGATGATTTCGTAACGCACATCATCCAGCGAAGCAGTCGTCACGCGCATTCTGTCGAACCGCAGACGCTCGTAAACACGTCCACACTGGTGAATTTGATTACTGTATCCTACTATATTACATGTTATGGTTTGCTAATGGTTACCCCGACTTTGAGAAAGGGATAATGTTTGTATATTGTCAGAGATTTTAAATTTCTATTAAAAATTACATTAGAAAATTAAAATATCAAAGTTTTCTACTATTATAAATATCCATTTAAAAGATTTATCTCCCTATCAAACAATGCCAAACCTTGTGCCTTCTCGCACACAATATTTTACTTTCACGGCATTATAATATCCAATAGTAGTAAAGATAATTTTAATAAAATATCATTTTTGTTTCATAAAAGGATACAAAGAAAACAAATTTGCAAATGTTATAATTTACAACTCCTAGTGTTGCACGGTCGCCCATGTATTATTTATAATTTAATCAAACTGCAATGTATCATGCTTATTCATAGGATCGGCTAACAGAGATGAGTGTATTGGTGGAGACTGCTCGACTGCTGACATACAGAGCCGCCACGCAGGTTTGCACTAAGAACAGCGCCATGGCTAAATACGTCGCTGGTAGGAACGCGACGGCTGTAGCGGACCACTGCGTGCAAATACTTGGAGGGAATGGTCTTTCTACTAGATATAATGCCGAGAGGCATTACAGGTATGTTTAATCATGTCAATATCGAGACTAGGAAATTTTCAGTTTAAAATACACAGGCTTTGTATATCACGATTGGCAGATACTTTAAAAATTGGAATATCTTGAAAAGACTATAGCGTGAAAAAGTGGTATTTAATAGAGTCATAGTAAAGCCAGGAATTTACATAATTTATCTAAAGTTCTAAAATTCTATTGAAGTCTTACAAAATTAATTCACATCCATTACAAATAAAAGAAAAGAATGTAGGCAAAATTAAGATTAATAATGAATAGAAACCTGTATAAAATTGTTAAAATTTATGTTTAATATTCAATATGTATTTTTAAAACAGGAACTGAATACTTTTAGACTTAGATTGGAAAATCTGAGATAAGGGCTTATAAAGTGTATTCAAATCAAATTTTCAGACAATAATGTCCTTTTTTTTCTTTTTAACAAAACTATATTTTTTTTTTAAATCATTTGAACGAACAATATAGATAAACAAAAACGTTTAATGAACATTTTTTTTCTGATGAAAAGACAAAAAAAGTGAGAAATTTAAGAATTTATATTTTTCAATCCAATTTTCTAGAATAGACTTCTCCAAATATTCAGGTTTAGAAGTCAGGTTGCCATTCAACTATTTTCAACAACATATTTTCAAGTCTGTATGTGTGTGCACATTTTTGTGCATTTTTGATCTAAAAATGTATAAATATCTATATTTTTATTTTTAAAGAAATCCAAAACGTTTAACTAAACACTAAAAGAGTTCGAAAATAATAGGAAGCTATGGATTGGCCTACAGAATCAACTATTATCAAACTTTATTTTCTGTATGTTTATCAGTGGTTCTCTTTTTTTTTAGAGACGCAAGGGGCACGCAAATATACGGCGGTGTGACCGACATACAGAAACGGTTGATTGGCCACTTCCTGCTTAAAGAATATGATGCTTTGTAACAAATTAAAAGAAAAACAATAATTTTGGTATGGAAAACATTGAATTTTTATTTATCATTGTTTTGAACTTTCGTTTATTATTGTTATGTCGAATTTTTCATTAGATCTAAGCAACTATTGTAACTATGTCTAAACAAATCCAGAAAAGGAATATTGTATTATCAAATGTTGTGTATGCAGTTACATCAGTCCACAGATGTAATAAATTTACAGACTTTTCTTACATAAGCTAATTTTTTTTAAACTTTCTTAATGTATAAATATTTATTTTCCTGTCTATCTTCATCCTGTATCTATAGAGTTAATGTTCTAGGCTACACCACTTAATGTAGTATTTTTTTGTACTTCTTTTATTTTTTTTAACTATACTCTTACACAATATCATGATACACTATATTTACATTTTATTTTACCATTGATAAATGTTAGTTATCAGTTATATATCACAAATTTTAGTCACTATCTAATTATGCGCTATACATTTGTACAATACATGCTTATTTGATTTTTCTTATAAAATTCAAATCAAAAGAGAAAAGATGATGTCTTAGCTTTAATTGCTTTTTCTATTGTTTTAATGAACTTTGATAAATAGACAGTATCTTTCAACATCACATTGGTTGATACTTGACAATTTCATATAACTTAGAAATGCTCAGACAAACTTTGTTATAGATAGTCTCTCAAATGTTTTACTTTGTATATTTTTTTTATATGGATTCACTTGGAAATGAATAGAAAAAAGTGTCTTCCATTAAAGATGTTTAATAATTAACAGCCAAGGAGTGAATGAGTAGTTGTGAATATTGTAAATTATTTATAAGTGATACTGTCGTTTTATAGGTGAGTTAACTGCATAGACATCAGTTGATGGTATAATTTAACATCTATGCCAATTTATTATTTTAAACAATGTAAAGTTTTTTGTACTTATAAATCTTGATAAATCCAAACTCCACTATGATTAATAAACTTATATTACACTTTGATGTAAATTCAAATAATAATGTCAACAACAAATAACATTGTACTACAACTAAATGCTATAATTTGCATTTGTAAATTTGACAACAATGTCACAAAATTATGTATAATATAATACATCCTAATAATGTAATAATTTTAGAATGTACATACATTCCAAAATAAGAAGTGACGCATCTATATTTGGTTTCTAGTCGCTTAATATTCAGCTAGTAAAAGTTAAAAAGACTGATTTAAATTGGAGGGATGATATTGTATGTTAAAATATTTATCACAGATAAATTTTATATGTGATAAAGTAACGCGTTACTTAATATTTACAATTTGGAAGTATTCAAAATAAGCATTTACTTTGTTATAGATTAGTCATTGTGACAATATAATCTTTTAATCCATAAATATGCATACAAGAACATGTTTAATGTGACTGCATGTATGTAATGTGCATAATTAATGAGTCCATTCAATTCATAAAACCATAAGAAAATATATTGTTAATATAAATTACAGTCTACATCTTTTGCATTGATTCAATATGAGAAAAATAATATTTAGTTGAGACTTAAAAATTTCAAATAATGTGACCTTAGAAACTGATTCAGTATGAACGTACAGAATATAAATTAAAAGAAGCCTATTTCATATTGCATACTATAGGCATTATTTCTAACAATAATCTTGGCCCTTTTAACTTTAATGAGACCAGTTTGTGCATTTATATGTAAGTCTGTGTTAGCCCATCTAGTTCCTATTTCGCTTATGTTTAAATTTATGATATAAAATAACATTGTCTTACTATTGCTTGGTACAAATTTACAAGGTACTACTCATGCATTTGTGAGCAAGAACTTTTTAATATCTATTTGCAATAATACAGTATATATACATAAATAAATATTAGCCGGTATGTCACTTATAAATTTAAATACCATTTTATCGATTCAATTGAAATTAATGGGTTCTGACACTTACTGGAAGGATTCAGTTAGAAAGAAATTTAAGTATTATGTAAATTTTATTTATAAAAATAGACACTACGTACTTTGCTAGTATGTAAAGCATGACCATATATTCGATCTATTTCCTAAATTTCTGCTGTAGGTGTAGTAATACAATATCATTATGTCTTTTATTATATATTTTTTTAATAACATGTCTTCCAATTAGTCAATGAGTGCATTAATTAGAAATATTATTTTTTGGATGCCATTTTTACCAACGTATACAATATTTATACAAATTGAACTAATCACTAAGTATATATCCTCGAATGGAAACTGGTGCAAAAAGTTCTATTTTTTTCCTCCTTCATCTGTAAGTACTCTACTAAATTAACTCATGTAAATAAATGAAATGAAATATATGGTGCAAAGTATGACATTACAGAGGAGAACCGCTTTGAGTTAGGTTTCGGCTAGGTTTGGTAGTTTTGGTAGCTTTGAAGTGTTGGCATTGATATTTTCATAACAATTACACTCAATTTCTATCATCACTCATTATTTCACAGTTTTATTACACATTTTGCATAACTATGATGAAACTTTAAATATATCTTATCGGAGGGTATATTTTTGTAGTCTAACACAACCTTTTTATTATTGATATTAATTAAAACATCATTTAATAAATAAACATGAATTACGTAAAAATTTGTTACTCAAAAATTGTAAACATGCAAGTGATGCTCTGCTTTTAAAGTCTTATGAAGCGCTAGAATAGTAATATGGTAATTTAATCAAATACGAAAATCTAGTTGTTAATAGTTGAAAAGTTAATAAAACATTTTTCATCTCTTATTTACATATATTACAATTATTTGCTTTAACTAATTCTGCAATGTATTTTCTATTACTATTTTATTTGTATGTCCACGTTCCGTCAATGGAACGGACTTGTACCGCAGAATGAACCCGGGTCATTCAACCTTTGACTAATATTTTATTATTCCGCTTCAAAACCATTTTTATTTGTTTTCTTTTTAAAAGTGCTTATTATTTGCCTTTTTTAAAAATTCAAATAAGGTTTTGAATTAAAATAGTGGATATCATTTGATTGGGTTATATTTTTATTTTCTTAAAATTTGTTATAATGTTTATTTTTAACAACAATTCCAAATGCAGTCATTTTCACTCTTGTCTTATTATTAAAGAAAAGTATTTTTATGTTATAACATCATAGTTTCCTAAAATTTATTAACCATTAATCCCAATACAGTCATTCTGATTGATTTGTAGACATATATTATTTCGTAGGTAAATATCAATTTATTTTTTTATTATGTTTTAAATAATGATTTTGTAACATTACATTTAGTTTTATGTGAAAAATTTAACAATAAATCATATATTTTTACTGTTTGGAACATTCTTTTTCATATTGCATTTTGAGTACTTGTTGGGAAATAATTATAGCATTATTGTGTCATTCATATTTATAATTAAACCGATTTAAAAACTAAATGTGTGAAAAATAATAAATGAGTTAGTATGAACATCTACAATAATTCTTAAAATATGGCATATTTACTATTGATTTTTCGGAAGTTATAAAATCGTCTCAAGTTTGTTATTGACTGCAGTAATGTTATTGGAAGTAGTAATAATTTATCGTGTATATATTTTTGGTTAGGAAATTGTTAAATTGTAATAAAACTTTATATATTAAATAAAATTTTGTTTAATTCGTTATTACACAATTGTTCTGCAACCTTACCTTATTTGGCTTTCTTGTTTGTCTATTATCTTATTTGTCTATTCTTACTCTTGTGAAAACTATGTACTTGTCAATTGTTCCACTTTACGTTCAATTGCCTGCATTATTTTTTTTACGCTTTTAAGTCTTACATACATTGCAGAGGTTGACAAGTTATATTTCTAATTTTAAAATATTATTATGTACTACACTTACAAGTGTACAAATTACAAGTGTATAATTAAAAGTACAAAATAATTTCCCTTAAAATATAAAACATAAACAAGTTCCCATGCAGACCAAATTGATGGCATATTAGAAAAAGGGTATCCAAATTTTAAGCACCCGAAAGCGACGATCTTGCGGCCGTGGCCGGAGTTGAGCGGGCTGCGGGGCGGAGCGGTGATACAGCGACAGCGATATTTAGTGGCGTTAATACAAGTAAAGTGAATTCTACAACAATTATGAACATTTAAGACGATACCCTCAAAAATTTTATTAATACACAAGAATGGATATACCGTATAGAATAGATCATACATCTTTCCGAAAATATTCATAATCTTTTTTTTTAGAACAACTTTGGCAAAGAAATCAGTCACTGAAGTAGCTGCTTCTGAGAAAAATAGCTTAGAACATGTACTAAAAAATCACGAACTCAAAACCTTAGCAACTACTGTCGCGTCCCCTCAGCTTTACGTTGCCAAGGGCGAAGCGCGGCCCGTAGTTACCGGCATCGCGCAGCTGCCAAAGAGAGAGTACGTTATTATAATTAAGAATAGAGTTGTCGGTCTTTTGAAATGTACAACACCATATAGCGAAATATGACAACATTAGGACCATACTCACACATGCGCGCACACAACACACATGTATGAATATTATATAGATAGGTTTTATACTGAACTTCAATATATCTTTATTTATAACTTGTAAAGCATAAAAATTTTAGACATTAATTTCCAGTCTATAAATTTACTGCTTTAACAGTTATAATCATATTCACTTATGGTTATAATATTAGTGCACTTTGTAACAAGAATTTGAAATTAAATGAAATAATAATCATTTTTTTATTTCTTTTATTGTATTAAGTAATAATATTGCTATATTTTTACAAGATATTATACTCTACCCTGATGCCGTTCAGTATTTTAAATACATCACAACATTAGGTACAAATAAAAAATTCTACAACTAACATCACTAATAAAATCGATTATCGGATTTGTTTTTCACATTTCATATAATAAAAACTAGCAACCACATATCACAGTTTTACAATATTTTTTAATTACACAAATCTCACATATCTATAATTATTCTTGTTAGTAGGTTTAGCAATTCTGAGAAACATTTTATTAATAATTTCGCAGGATAAATGAGACACTTTCTAAAACTAAAACATGGCCGGGATCATAGAAAAATATAGAGAAAAATCAAAATGATCAGAATAGTAGGTTCTCGTCACAAAAAGTATACGGAACTGACAAGAACTAAATCGATATAGGAAATTTAAAACACTGAACTACAAAATTAAATCCAAACATATTTAAACTACATATAATATTATGAAATTTTATCGTATTTACAATAATTACAATTTTAAATTAAAAATAAAATCGTTTTAAAATGTACTTTATAAAAGCGCTATCTAGTTAGTTGTGACATAACAAAAAATATGGCAATTTTTCATTACATTTTTTTTTTGTATTTCTCCCCGTGCGAAGGGGAAGCTGGGCAAAAACCCATTATGGGCTGTCCGCGCGCCCGGACGCACGGGGTGTGTCCGACTCTCACGGACTAAAAACCCCCTGAAGTATTAAGGCGCCTGCCTTTAGCTCGTAGGCTTTTCAGACTTAATCTAAGCGGCCAGAAGACAGGGAGTGCCAACGGCGCGAAGGTCAGGAAACCCTTCCGGGTTACCACGACGTAATAACGTCATAGGTGACGGTGTTGCCCTCGGAAGAGGCAAAAATAGCTAAACTACCTATTAACATGTGTAATAGATATAATAATAGACGACGCTTATAAAGCGTGTAGAAGAGGGGGTGCCAAAAAACCGCTAAAGGCGGTTACAAATCTAATGGTTCCGGTTGAAGGTTTTAGACCCTTAAATGCCTGAATTTACAGTTAAAATTCACAAAATGATCTATAACCGTTACGTGAAGACGTAACGTAACATTACTGAATAAAATTCGAATTGGATTGACCATCAATAAAAGAGTTAAAACGTTAACCGTGACGTTGAGCGAGCCCGTCCCCAAAGGCCACTGCTGGTCAACATGTGGTCGCCCTCACGTAGTCAATGGCACTTTAGCGTGTAAACACGCGAAATAACTAAAATAGCAATCGGTATCTAGAGTAACCTGCGGGAGCGCTCCCTAGACGCAGAAACCGTGAGCGGGCTCGGCGTGCAGACGGTGCGGTCACCGGAGTATATCACCGGGACGAGCGCAAACGTGGCATAACCGCAGCATCACACACACTCGTACATGCGCGGAGCCCGACACTACGGAACGCGGCTCGAAGAAACACTGACACGCAGTAACACACTGAACTAAACGGGAGGTCCAGGGGACTGGAGCGAAGGCGACCGATCACAACGGAGGAACAACCGGAACTGTTTTTCATATATGGTCTCACAGATCTGAGTGAAAAAATTCTGGCAGCTGCCACCGGTCGCGAACTTACATGCAAGCTATAGTATTTTTATTTTATGCTGTTTTTTTTATTTTTTTACGATAGAGACGTTTTTTTGTAAAGACAATATAGTATTAGTGTTAAGTTATAGTTATAGCATAAGTGTTACGTTCACGATATTGAAGTTTTTGAAACTAGCATTGTGTGTGATTAATATTGAAGTGTTTAATAACAATGCCTTTCACTACTGTCGAAGAAAACACGATTTATTGTTGGGACGTTTGGGAGGTGACATTGCTGCGACTCTAAAACTTATAGTGAAATTTTACCGTCTGTCAACAACCTGCGAGTCTGCAAGTAATATAGAGTGCTAGGTAGCGTTTACGCGATAATTTGCTTTGTTTGCCTTGTCCGTTTAGAGGTGAGTGGAAAACGTGACAAATAAAAAACGAATTTAATAATGTCATCGGCGACCTTTACATAACTGACAAAATCACGTGTCATTTGAAGGTAAGTGATTATATAAATTGTTTAAAAATAGTACACAGTTGTTCTCAAAATAGTAGCTCAAAATAGTACAGAGTTGGCCACATAGCGACGCAACCCGACAACCGCGCTTGCGCTTACAGTCTGGCTGAGCATTTATTAGGTTGTGTATAATTTTTTTTTTATAAGTGTTTTTTCAATTATGTATATATTTTTGTTATAGTTACTTTGGAAAAGTTATTCTAAAAAAGAAGGAGATTATAAGCATTTACGAAAAGGTGTATGATCATTTCTATCTTGCATAACACTTTGACTGTTCTTATGATGTTTATTTTTGGTATGCCATACAGCTTGTTCGATAACACAGCTGAGATTAATGTTTTGCAAGCCATCACAAAAAAATAACTTACTAAATACACAACAATAGATCATCGGTGTCGCCGGGGAAAATGCAAACAGATTTATAATTGGTCGGAGTAAAAGTTTTTTATACTTTTTTAGTAAAAAGTTACAGTGAAATCTTTTTGGTTGTGCTGTTTGTATCTGGCTAGTTATGACGCCATTAAAAAGATGACATCTTAAAAAATAAACCAAAACGGTATCTTACCATTTTTCTACTGTTTTCTGTTCACCAAAATAAGTGAATCTAACGTAGAAATTCAATACATTTTGAAGTTTTATTACAAAAAAAGAGGGAAAATGCGCTCAAGCCGCGAAAAAAATTTGTGACGCTTTTAGACCTAATAAATCTTAATAGTCAGTAAGAATAGCACAAAACTCGTTCAAACTTTTTCAACCTGGTGATTTTGATGTCAAAGATGAACCTCGCTCTGGTCTATCTGTCACGGATAAAATCGATACCATTTTGAAAAAAAAGTAGAGCTAGATCGATATATTAGTTCTTATTATATAGCTGAAGAGCTGGGAATTGATTACAAAACAGTTTTCGACTCATTTGAAGAAAAGCTGGATATACAAAAAAGCTCGATACTTGGGTCCCACATGACCTCATTGAAAGAAATCTAATGAATAATTTATAATCATTTATGTTCTCTATTGAAACACAATGACACCGAACCTTTTTTGAAAAGATTGATTATTAATGATGAAAAATGGATTTACCTACGACAAGAACTTGCGAAAAAGATAATGGTCAATAATTAAGCAAGATCCACAGACCATAGCGAAACCCGGATTAACTCACAATAAGTTGATGCTATGTGTATGATGGGATTGGAAGAAGGGTATTATTCATTAAGAGCTTTTACCGCCGGGCAAAATCATCAATTCAGATCTCTACTGCCAATGAGATTAAAGCAAGAAGTAGAGAAAAAAACAGCTAGAATTGATCAGCAGAAAGGGTGTGGTTTTTCACCATTATAACGCCAGACCACACACATCTTTATCTATTCAACAAATATTGAGAGAGTTTATTTGGAAAGTCTTAATACATCGACTATATAGTCCTGACCTTGCAACCTCAAACTTTCACCTGTTTAGATCTCTTCAAAATTCTTTACGTGGTGTTAGTTATATAATTGTACCAAAATGAAATTTTTGATTTGACGTGATATTACGTCACCAAAACACGTTTTTATTTCTCATTCGGAATTAACGGTTAGTTAACAAAAACAATAACCTCTGCAGGAATGTAAAGGAACAGATACATTTAAAAAGAAAAATTTTATTGAGAATAAAAATTGTTTTTATCAAAATAATACTGCCATAATATTTTCGAACGCAATAATCTTTAAATGGCAGTTATCATTTTAGTTTTAAAATAAGTTTGGTTTTAGGAATAATTAAAAAAACCCAACTGCATAAAAGTTAACTCAAAAGATGAAAATAAGTGATCTAAAAAATCATCTAAACAAATATGTTAAATATTTGTATTTTGCGATGGCATGCATGTTTGTCATATTTAATTGAATGATTTTTTTACATCATTTGTCTCCATTTTTTAGTTTACTTTTACGCAGTCGGATTTTTAAATTTCTTATTGACTTCTTAGTTTTGTTTAAACTGTATACTAGGATTGCTTTCTCGTCATCGGCTGTGTCAACGCCTCGTGTCTCCTTGTACAGTACAATGCACGAAACTTTGCCGTTGTGGATTTCGTAGTGAAAGCGTCGCAATGACGTAAAATAGGAACGCGATGGAGAAGGCAGGGTCGGGGAGCGTAATACCTGCGACCTGCGCAGTATATCACTCGCAGCCAATTCAGAGCGGCAAATTTTCGTGTGTTGTACTGTCATATTCGTGATAAATTTCTTTTATCAATATATTGCTCATTGGGACAAGCTTTTTTTATTATGTTTTGTAACTTTGGCTTGTACTCGCCTGCAATATTCATACTTAACATTTAAATTATTTATTGAAGAATATTTCATTTTTTCACTCAAGTAGGTATAGAACATGTAAATATTGCACAGTGCATTGAAAATTTAATTCCAAATAAGTTTAGTAGCTGAACTTGTCTATCACTTTTCATTTATTTTATATTATTTAAATCATGATTTTTTTTTTTTAATTCGAAATTCCATTAAAATATATGAGTGGTATATATTTTTGTAATAACATTTGAAAACCTTAACCTAATAAACCTAAATTTTTATACTCTAGTCGTTTGGTTTGAAAAAAAACAAATTTTTCAAAGGAGACATTGTGGCGTCTGAAATCGACAATTTTTTTTTTGACGTCACCTGTCTTAAAACACTCTAATTGTCAAAACAAATTAATGATACTTTAATTTGTGGAATCTGTCCTGCTATTTGGATGATACTCGGTAATAAAAAATATTATAAACGCAAATTCATAGATACGATACGAAATACATAATCCTTCTTGACAATCGGGTAATAAAAAAAAATCTGTAGTTATTTATGTAGGTATAAACACTATTATCAATATAAATTATTTATTTATATTAATCGTTGATATATTATGATATTCATTAATTAATAATTATGGAGTTTTCCATCCGAGCATACACTGTATCATTATAGAATTCCTGAGCGATAAAGAGTTACTTTGTCATATGAATATGTCAGTGCATCGCTGCAAGTCGTGTGAACGATATTATATCTATAAAAAGTATTTGTCAATTATTGTTAGAGGATAGTGTTTAAATATGTTATTTCGGTTAGTGAGGTTTAAATTATTCTGTGATTTCTATTGACATAAAGTGCAGTATTAAAATAGACATTGAAATAAAGTAACAGTAACAAAATCAGTGTAGTTATTAATTAATTAATTTACAGATTTAATCAAACCACTTTCAAACGTACACATCTCAATCAAATACGAATTTCAACAATAAGCATCGTCAAATAAATAGCTCTTTAACAAATGCAATAATTGTTTAATGCATTTATTAAGCGATTTAATTATAGGAAATATTTAGTATGTATTACAATAGTAAAACGGCAATTAAAAATCGCCGTTTTACTTTTTATAATTAAAATTATTACATTGAAATAAGTTAAATAAAATACCTAAAACATTTATTAAATATAATAAGTAAAATAATAAATGAAATAAGTTTTACTGACAAAGCGTTATCGACACCTCATGAATTACTGACAGTATAAACACAGTCCGTACTATACTAAAGTAATAGTGGGTACCTACACTTATCTCATCAATATCTACCACTATTTTGGCATCGCGGTCACAACAAATTTTATAAATGCTTCTCCGTCTAGTAAAATATATAAATCTGTAGTAAAGAACGGCGCATGCGTCATTTTCGGCAATTCAAACAAAGTATCGTCACCGCGCCTCTACGGAGCGCGATAATGCGATACCTATCTTATCAACTTTTAGTAGTATTCGATATTTAGACTTTAGCTTCGCGTACATCGCGCCGGATCGAATGAAAATGTTCTACGTGCATAGAAATATTCTGATATTCCTACTGATATTGAAAACCGTAATGGGCCAGGACGGCGTGACGGAG